>JALIZH010018313.1:0-53903 GCA_030522465.1 Rhipicephalus appendiculatus | reverse complement strand
AATATTGCGTGTAACAAGGGCACAAGCATACCAGGCATATAGCATTTGAATCGCGCAACAAGTGGGTGATTTAAAGGACCACCAGTTACAAAGCACACAGGCATAATTAACATTATCAACAACGCCATTAACAAAGTGTACAGCTGCACAGGTGCGCGTGTTGCCTTGAACGCGCGTAGCGTGTGCTCCGCCACTTCGAAAAGCGGTAAATTATGGCGTAAGTTGGTATGTCACCACTCTACTTGCAGTAGGCGTTCTAGGAGAGTTTACAACGCGCTGATATGTTCGTTACCTCACGGTACGGCTGAGGTGTCTGCGAACGAGAATACGGCGGGAACTGGGGCCCGCTAACGCCATCACTCCTAAAGGAGAAGCTTAAGGGTCTTCCAAGTTTTAACACGAAAGTGTTTTACGCCGGGGTCCAGCAAGAATTTAAGCACGTAATTTCCAGTTGGTACGAACATCCACCCAAGCTGCCTCACTTTTGTAAGCGTTACTCGGTTGCTGAGCAGCTGATATCCTCCTGGATACCGTTGATGCCAATTCGGCTCCTTATTTCTCGTATGGCGCAAAATCACTCACACGGCGCACATTGGCCATCGTGTGTGTACTTCCATGGCGATTCTCCCAGTTCTCCAGGAGCAATGGAAAACTACAGGCACTTCTCTATAGTGCCGATAGCAACGTCCAGATAAATGAATTCCCAATGCAGTTATATTCAGACGTGTCTTTTTGCAACATATTGCCCTTCTCGTGTTATGAGGCAAAGGGGAAAAGTCGTCTAGATGGTCCCAATATCTTTTTGGCACTGATGTCCTTTTGAGAATATAACCACATCGACCAGCATGACAACAACGCACCTTGACCAAAATGCAGCCGTGGGCGTATACTGTATCTCAGTCCTCCCCCATTTTACGCATTCCTGACGAACTGCGTTCTCGGTAGTTTTGGACAGGCTTGAAGAAACGACACATTGAGGCACACAGAAAACCACAAATGGCACGCCGACGAAGACTGAAATGAGCGGCCGCGGGTCACGGCATCGGCTTCCCATTGCGTCAGCATTTCAGACGGCTGCGCACGGCAGGGAAACGCCGTCGTTTCTGATAAGCGACAGGTTGACGGTCCGCGCGCCGGTTGTTTCGCGCGACGCGCGGCTGAGAACGCTGCAGGAGGGTAGACATGCATGAGCCCTGTAACGCGGTTTTATTATTGCGATAGCACTTATATGGACACTATCGGCTGGTTTTCGCCGTCGGCGTTGGCGTCGTCGTCATGTCTCATATATATATATATATATATATATATATATATATAAAGGCCACAAAAGATAATTCAGCAAAATGTTTCCGACGCGCAGCATCGAACGAGGGACCTCTCGGTCCGCAGCGTACGGCGCTAACAGCTGAGCCACGAAAGCGCACGTCCTTCAATGCTCAAGCGGCGAGCTATTTATATACAGCGTGTTTTCAGCATTACAAGCGAGATGGCGCAAATGGCGCGCTCGGCGGGGCTTTAGCTCGGCTCCCCGCTCGTCGCGACGCTCGCGTACTTTCCCCGTGGGGAGTAGACGCCCGTGCACACGTGCCCTTATCTCGCCGCTTCGCCGGAACGATTGCGTTGTAGTTACCGGCGCACGAAGGTCACTTCGCTCGCTGCAGTCCCCCCCCGTTTGCGAAAAGAGCACGCTTTTCAAACAGAGCGAAGTAACAACTGTGACACTTGTTAGTTCGCGCTCGTCTGTACCTGCAGTGTGAATACGTTTCGTGCGTCGTTTTGTTTGAGCAGAGCGTTAAGTGTCGAGCTGTGAACGTTGTTAGTTCGCCCTCGTCCTGTGCGTGTTTTCGTGTGTCATGTGTGCGTGAGTAGCGCGCTGCACATTTCGACCTGCTTGCCATTCGTCGCTTGACATTCCAATTTGTTGCTATCGCATTCATTGCTTCGCCTTGTGGTGAAACTGTGACTTTTTTTTTTAACATTTCGCGGGCTTTCTTTAAACGCCGGAAGAAATCACCACGCAGCATGAACAGTACTCGCGGACGTGACACCAAATATTTTAGTATAACGACCTATATAAGTAATTGCTTGATATAACCACATGCTGTCGCGACGAATCTGGTCTCTAAAGGTAATGTTGGATCTGATATATGCGCTCGAATCGAAAATACGTGATTATTTCCCGAACTGAAGACGATGAAAAGCCAACTATATGTGTTACTTATCCATAAACTGTCCTGTTTCGATCCGTGAGTATATTGTACGTTGTCACAAAACATTATGTCAGTCGTTTTGGAATGCCCTCTACAACGAAACAAAACGCACTTGGCCCTGAAGTAAATACCAAAAATTACACCATCTTCCCGAGGGCAACCACGGAGTGATGCGGAGCATCGCGGATCGTTATTACGAGCTCGCGGTCGCGTGCAGCATCGGGAGCAGCCTCTCGTTGTTGACGTTTACACGCGGCTTCCCGTTCTCGAAGGTCGGGTTCCGCCGCTCGCTTGGTACGTTTACGTTGAACTTCCCGGTCCCGAACCTCAAGTTCTGCTGCTCGACGTTCACGAACCAACGCTTCTTTACGCGCTCGAAGCTCAGGATCCGCTGCTCGACGTTGACGCTTCGAAGCTGCTTCGCGCTGACGAAGTTCAGGGTCCGCCGCTCGCTTCAAGAGTTTGCGTTCAGCGTCGCGTGCCCTTCGCTTCGCAGCTTTGTCTTGAGTGGACGTAACGTTGCTGGTGTTTGGGCTGATGCTGACGCGTGCTTGCGTCAGCCCACTCACTGACGGGACTGTTGGTTCCATCACACTTCATCGGAAGCATCAACGGAGTCAAGTGGAGTCAACCGAAGCAAGCGCTGCACTGAACGCGCGCAGTACTCTACCCGCTTAGAGGAGGAGAGTAGCGCATGCGCCGCGAGTGCAGAAGCGAGAACGCAGGAGAAGCGCAAGCAGGTGGTTGGAGAGAAGTGGAGAGAGTAACGCGCAGCTGTTGGAGAGAGGGAAGGAGGAGAGTTGCGCATGCGTAGTGTGAGTGCGGACGCAGACGCCGCGGGACATAGCCCCGAGCAAGAGATGCTCCGCATCTAAAATTTGGCATAATTGAGCTGAGCTAATTAACCTACTAAGTGCAAACCAAACATACCCTAAAGAGCGCCACATGGCGGGAAAATCCACTTGCGCTTAGCCACTCTTTAAAATAATTGGTTCTAGTTTGCGGAGATCACGTGGCCGCCGCAAACACAGGAGAGTTGATAAGTGAAACAGGGGAGAGGCCTTTGCTTTGCATTGGCGTAGTAGGGCTGATGATGATGTTAGTTCTAGTTACGTGAAAGAACCTGAATATAATTTGGGTGGGCACGAGAAATACACGCAAAACGGGTTTAAAATGGAGAGCCCTGTTTGAAATTGCCCATGGAGCTTTCAGACCTAAAACGACTGCGGCACAAGCCCGGCGCCGGCGTTCACCTGTTCGCCCATGCTGTCTCTTTGTTCTCATTCTTGCTAAAGGCTTTGCGGTTTAGTCGTCGTCAATACTGCTGCAGCGAAAGAGGGGAAGAAATGCGAAACGATGGAGAGGGACTGTGTACTTACTGTTCATCAGCTGAAGCTGAAAAAGAAAAGCAGTAGTTCTTCTCGTAAGCAAAGCGGAAGCATCAGCAAGGAAAATACTTACAGTCAAGAGAAGACTCCACATCGGTGTCACCTGAAAGAGATGCCCATTAGAAGAATGGCGTGACTTGTTTTAGCAAATTTCGCATGCACAGCGACAAAAAAAAAAAGCAGTCTACCCGCGTGGAGAACCTATGTAATCAACACATGAAAATATAGTAATTATTGCGGTTTTAATCTCCAAAACCACGATATGATTATGAGGGATGCCGCAGTGGAGGCCTCTGTAAATATCGACCACCTGGGATTTTCTAACCTGCACCTAAAGCAAAGTAGACGGGACTCTAGCATTTCGCCTCCATCGAATTGCGGCCGCACCGCCCGAGATGGCATCCCGCGAACTTCGGGTCAGCAGTATAGAGAACCATAACCACTAGACCACCGCGGCGGGTGGATTTGCAATCAAGGAAAAGCACAAGAAAGAGAAGACCGGTGGCGACGGCGCTTTGCAGTCCATGGAGATGCGCCTCCTAGGGGCACAGTTTTGACGCAGTCTGCTGGGGCCTATGGCAGTAAAAATGGAATATGCCTTGTGTGCTCTAGGAGCCATATACTCAACATAGCAAAATTTAGGAACTGTCATGAGCTAACATGGGCGAAATGAGAATAATTTATTTATTACAAAAACCTGGGGCCATAATTAGGCACCGTCGGCATAGCACCCGCACGACATTCACAGATTGAGACTTTTCATTATAGCCTTATCTAATAAAGAAGCAGTGGTCAAGAAATAAACGACAAGGCGGGCTATCAAACAACTTATCAGTCTATGTCAGAGATGAAAAAATCACCCCAGAAACATCATTAAATTGTATAAATAATTATTCCTAAAATATTTAAAACGTAATTAAATTATTTCGGAAATCACAGTGACTCGAAAGCAACGCTATTACATCACCATTACTGTTAAAAAGTAATGAAAGTAAATCGAAATCACTTTAACAAAAGTTCACCACTCCACAGTCCACCGTGAAGTAGCTGACCTACATACGCTTTATTTACCTCTGCTTCACTTTGGTTATTAGTTGCCAGATCATAGCGGCGAAAACTTGTCGCTCTTTCGATGACGCGCCTCTCTAACCTGTCTCGATGCTTGTTTAACCTCGCTTAAGTGTAGCTGGCTAGTTGGGCTGCAGACACAATGTTCATTCTGTTCGAAGGAAAGCCCTGTCTATTTTGGGGGTCACATGTTTGGAACCTCCGTATCATGTTGCTCACTTGCCCGATAGCCAGAAAAGCATGGATCCATAGTGTAACCCTAATGTCTGGAGTTTCGAGGGTCGTGACCATTAAGCAACCTTATCCGAGGTTTGCAGTTTGCATACTACGCGGCTTTCCTCGGCGCCTACTTGGTTCCCACGCTTCAGCTCTGACACTCAAGTTAACTTCTGTTTCTTGTATTCTTGCTCCTTTGGCGAATTTTTTGTGTCAAAGGGGAAGCAGACACGCCATTTTTAGTCAAAAGTAATTGGGAAACAAATGAGTAATGTTACTGAAATTACTCGCTTGAGGTATTTCATTACATTAATAAACTACCAGCCCTGAAAGCATAATTCATTGCATTATTCATTGCAGCAAGAAATAACTGAATTACTTTAATTTCTTTACTTAAATACATTACTGCCAGGTGTGGTATAGGTCGATTAGATGCATCAGAATAATTTCCCTCGAAGAGCATAACATTACTAACTGCTACGGCGCAGTGCTGCTTAGTGTATTTTTACCACAACGATTATGGCAACGCGTAACTTAATTTTTTTAGGGCCCCAGTAACGTTCCCGTTACTATCTCGGTACTGAAGTTTGAAACGTACTTGTCTTGCTTATCTTGGTACAGGGTGGCTCACGTCATTTGGTAATTTTCATTTCAATTTTAACTACACGTTCTTCCCATTCAATTGAACAGATCTTGCTGAAAATAAACAGATTAATTTTTCCACTTCGCGTGTGCCGAGAGCCTATTGAGTGTATATAGATGCGGAGGTGTAAACTAAGATGCGAGATAAACTGTCCGATAACACCTTATTTATGTAGCTGCTTTAATTTAACAGAGCACTGTAGTTATTAGAAAGTTATCATTCTAGCGCTATTGAGGAACACTGTCTTCGAAGAAACTCTGCCTTTTTTAAATCTGCAAAAAGAGATGCAAGTGTACTTACTTAAGCCCGACTTCCAAATGGACTTCTTAGCTGTTAAGGAAAAAAAAAGCGTTACATAAGGCTGAACCGACACAGTAATTCAGCCCTAATTTTACGTAAGGCGCGCGTTCCTGTGCCGATGTCGCCCGAAAACAGCGTTCCAGGAAACGCCGCAACCTATACTCGGCGACAACTTCTCTTGACAGCACTGTGGAAGCTACAGAACCAAAGCGCATGCCTGCTGCCGCGCCAGAAAAATAGTACTGAAGTTTACTGATAATATTCTCATTTGCCTTGCTGAAATAAGTGCTGCTTTATTTATTTTGAGACTTAAAGAGTTGCGGGAAGTTGTAGGTAAAATACGGTTGTCGTTCCCTTTGCAAGAATGCTTTCATTTTCTTTCCATTTGACAGCACAGACTTTTCAGCCCACCCGTTTTCCAAGGAAACATGGCGTCCGTGACGTCACTGAGCGGCCACAAACGCACTGTTTAGTCCTCCAAGAAAAATATACTCGTAATAGGACACAACAATGTACACTGAACAATCGAAATGTTTCTCCCATTGATGATTTTTTATGTATATGTTTTTCTAAACGCGTGAACAATGCGAGCGAGCAAAACCGAAATCAGCAGCAAGCTGCCGAACTACTTGCGGAGCAACATGAATGTGCGGCAGCCCCGCCTCCACAGCCTTCGCTCCAGTGTCAAGATAAGCTGTCGCCGAGTATACTATAAAACTCTGCGCTTGCGCATCACGTATACAACAAACAAACGAGATTCCGCGTCGATATTTCTGGATTCCAATTAAATAAAAATAAGTACTTCTTCGTGAGTTTTACTCAGCTTCCGTCGTCGTTGATATGGTTCTGAATATAGACATCAGGTCTACCACTTTCTACATTATTACCTAGCGAGGACCTTGAGTCTCACTGAAAGCAGTAATGCGGGGTAATTGCTTTGTAAAAGTGGAAACCATTTTTTCACTGCGAATTTTGTCAATGTGTTTGTATAATATGCGCTGCAAAAATTGCCACTTGAATCCCATATTTCTGTTGTGTTTCAGTAGCATATAAATGTTTACGGTCAGTCATAATTAGGGCTCCATGTTTTCGGAGTTTATTTTTCTTGAAATTCGCAGGGTGTTTTTCACAGGTTTTTTTTTTTAGGAAAGTCGGCGTTTGTAGGAGTTTATTTGTCGTAAGCTCCCTATCCTCCGAAAATCGGTGTTTAATTTTGCATTATGCGTTGTTGCAATGTGTTCTTATAAATTTTATTTTCAGTGAAAATGCGTTACATAGTTGCTGATAATCCTGTTTCTCCAACCTGTGATTGTTTTTTTTTTTTGCAGTTGCTGTTTATTTACCCTGTTCATCAGGTCCAAAGTCTAGTTTTGGGGGGACAGGAGCTAGTCAATGTCCTTGTCAACTTTTTTCTCCCAGCCACCCTCGTTTCCTTGATGGAAAATAAATGACCTATTATTATATTATTGTTCTCAGTACTCCCCAAACCTTAGAAGAAATTATATGCGAACACGAAAACATGCGAACGTACTTAGTGTATTCTAGATGTCTGGAAGGTTTTTTTAGGGGCGAAGTTCCTCTTAGTCTAACCTTGTCACGCGTCAGGCGTAACCAGCAGTATCTCCCGAACAGTATAATAAATGGCACTGTCTCATAGAAGTATACAAACTGCAGTTGAGTGATGATATTCTCGATGGCGCTGTACACAATCTGTGTCGTCATCACTATTTCTCGTCTCATTTCCTAGATGGCGTTGGTCCAATAGAAGTGTGTGCAATAGTGCGCTTGTGTGAATCGCCACTAGATGGCGGTGGAAGTGCCGCTACTCTCCGATTGGCTGCTGCGCGAGCTATGCCTGGGTGCGGGGGGAACGAGTGCCTCTCAGACTCCTGGATCGTCGCCGTACGTGTCGGGTCGTTGGTGGGGCATGTACGAAGCGGAGCGGCGGGCGCGGAGGGCCGCGGCGGCTCGTGCTCGTCGCCAGGATCCCGCGGTGCGAGCCCGAGAAGCGGCGGCGAAGCGAGCGCGGCGCCTGGCGGATCCCGAGAAGATGCGCGCCAATGACGCCGCGGCGCAACGTGCACTCCGAGCAGCGGACCCCGAAAGGCGAGCCCGAGAAGCGGCGGCGAAGCGAGCGCGGCGCCTGGCAGACCTTGATGGTGCTCGTGCGCGGGAAGCTTCTCGGAGGATTAACGGTATCAACCAGTGTTGCGGAGTTGCTACTCCGGAATTGGAATGACTCCGGATTCATTCCACATTTTTGCGACCCCGAAATGTAATGGGAATGGAATGGGGACAACGCTTGGAGGAATGGAATAGGAATGGAATTTAACGTCTTTTGCACGGAATGGAATGGGAATGGAATTTAACGTCTTTTGGCAAAATAGAGCACCTTTTCGTCGACGTGCTGCTTTTCAAACTTGAAATATTTGTAAGGCAGAGCATCGATTTTAACAATGAAGCAGTATTTTTAAAATGACTTGGCTGATTACAAGCACGGTAGAGAGAGAGAGCGAAATTGTTTGAAGGCCGAGAGGTCGGCCTGAGATTGTGCGCTCTGACCTGCTAATCAGCAAAGGAGAAAAGTGAGAGGGAGGAATAGAGGGATAAAAATGATGATGGGGACAGGAAGAGGTGATGCGTATGTACAATGACCACGTAACACACAGAGGTCTTCTTAAAGTGTAGCGTCAAGTCCATTATTCTTCAGAAAATCTATAAATGCCCTTGTAGCAGTCGTTGATGCTGTCTGGTCGGACAAGAACGGTACGTTTATAAGCAACGCACCTGCTTCAATTCTGTCCTTATATAGACCATGTTGCTCCGAAGCTTGTCTTTATTTTTCGCGTAACCGCGGTTCTATGCCGTTGGTATCCGTCATGCGAAACTACGGCAGCCGTAACTCGATAAAAATATCCAGATGCCTTTCCTACGTTGAGGAATTAAAGGAATGGAATTTAACTGCCCGGCCATTCTCGGAGTGGGAATGGGCTAAGTTTTTTCATTCCAAGGAATTGAAAGGAATGGAATTACGGCAAGTTCTAATTCCTCGGAATGGAATTGGAATGGAATGGAGACGCCCATTTCGCAACACTGGTATGAATCATAACCTCCGGAGCTACGCCCACCTCATCATCATTCACCTCGTGGATATGCTGTGATTTTTTTCTTATTCAAAGTACCTGCAGTGCCCGAAGGTATTATTTCGGGGGGCGGGGGGGAGGGGAGGCATACGCAGGCTAACGTAGGCTTGTACAAAAATGATAACTATGAAAACAAGATTAATACAAAAACAGAAAAGATGTATCTATGAGTGTAACAGTATGTCTCTGAACGATGTTTCAGTGCGACAGTGAACAGTCTCCTGTGGAAGCTGATTTCACTTGGAGATTGTGTTTGGAAAAAACGAGTGTAGATATACGTTTGTACTGCAAAACTTTCTCTGACTTTTAGAGAGTGGTCACTTCTGTGAGATAAGAAATGGGGAGGTAAAATGTAAGATTCTTTATCTATTTTAACCATGCCGTGAAAATATTTGAAAAGCATTTTTAACCTAATGTTTTTTCTACGTGTACTTAGTAATTCCCACCCCAACCAATCCTTTAGTGCAGTAACACTAAACGTGAAGTCATAGAACTGACAAAACGGGCGGCACGGTTTTGTACCAGCTCGAACATATTAGATAGGGTTTTCGTTTGCGGGTCCCAAGCCACACTGGCATACTCTAATATAGGTCTGACGCTCGAGAAATAAAGTAATTCTGTGATTTTGGGAGGAGCTAAGCGGAAATCACGTTTAACAAAATTTTACATTCTACAGGCTCTCGAGCAAGAGCTTGATTTGGGCGAGTTGGTACATGCTTAGGCGGGGAAAAACAGCGCAAAAAGGACGAGGACGCCGGAACACAGTACACTGGACCAGTATACTGTGTTCCTGCGTCCTCGTCCTTTTTGCGCTGTTTTTCCCAGCCTAAATACAGGACCTCGCTGTAGCATACTCAATGTGCTTACTCCAAGTAAGACTTGATGAAAAATGAACATCAAGGTATTTATAATCATGAAGTTACTCGCGTTAGCTGGACGGTGTCTAATGTGTAATGAAACAGGTATGGATCGTGTTTACGAGTGAAGGAGACGCATTGACACTTACTAGGGTTCAGAGACATACGCCAACTAACACACAAGTGCATGATAGTATCTAAATAGCGTCGCAAGTACTCATGGTCAGAGACAGATCTAATGCAATGGTAAATGACGCAGTCATCCGCATACAGACGCAATTTTCATGACGCATTCCTAGCAATATCATTGATGTAGACTAGAAACAGCTCATAAGATATTGAATGCAGATACACGTATGTACGGACAAGCACAAATACTTGAATACACAATGCCTACGTAACATGGCGATTTGAGCGCTAAAAAAGACGAACACATGTGAGAGACAGGACAGGCGCCTACGTTTGCGCGTATTACAACCTTAAAGTTGGCTGTAATAGACGCAAGCATACTTTACGAGGTTGCTACCGCTGACGAAGGTGCGCTCCGTTCGAGTGATGATTCTCAGCTTTGAAATTGCCCTTTGAACGCTGAAAATTCCCCGTTAAAATCGGAGTTTATCGGATAAATCCGATTTGTCAGAAATTATACCGGCGAACGACTATCGGGTTTTTTCGAATTTATCCGAAAACACGGAGCCCTAGTCTTAATTAATCTACCATACCACGTGACGGCTGCGGTTCACACACGTTCAACATCCGCCGTTATGGCCATGTCTGGTGTCGCAGGCTAACACTCCCCTAATAATGGAATATACACGAATAGGCAAGAAAGCGCTTGGCAGCATAGTTGTGATAGTAAAAGCGATACGTATTACACCAATCACAAAACAGCGCACACACACGAAGACAAAAGAAGGAAGACAAAACCGATGACACGAGCGCTGACTATCAAGTGACATTTTTTGTACAGTACAGAAACATACATATGCAGATAATGACATGATGCAACAAGTGCGTATGAAGGCTAAGAAATGGTGACAGGATGCGCGAGTTCAACAAGAACATACTATTCCACATCCTAATTGCCATCTAGAAAGCTAATCTCCAATTCTACGGGATTAAGTAAGGTCTAGAGGGCACTTCCTTCTTGATTGCATTTAGGATGTGGAATATATCATGTTCTCGTAGAACTGGCGCACGCTCTCACTAGTTGCAGCCTTGATACGCATTTTGTTGCATCATGTGATGAGCTTCTGTATGTATATGTTGCTGCGCTGAATAAAAATTTCAGTTGATAGCGCTCGTTCTTTCTTCTTTTGCCTGCGTGCGTGTGCGCTGTTTTCTAATGAAGGTCTACCAACTTGCCCTAATCGCTACTTCGCTCAAGTATTACACCTATGTCGTTCGCGTGTGACGCATTGTTAGATGCATTTTACAGAAATAAATCATTGCAGGAAGAAAGAAGACAATGATGGTACGAACAAGGGGGATATAAGATATTGACCTCCTGTAAATACACACCAGTTTCGTATTTCTTCAAAAATATGTCGCTGATTATTGAGGTACAAAACTGTAAACTCAGTACTGCAGCGCAGAGTGTAAGACGGCATGAAGACATGGAGATGCATGGAAAATTACACATATAGACCGTTTTCAGAGGGTGAGGAGAAGTGGTCTGGCAACTCGCGTTTTCCTCCTTTCCGGTGTATGGAAACGGCTCGGAGTGCGCGTGGCCATGCAAATGCGGCTGTTCGCGCGTTAGTGCCGTCCAGTGGGTTGCCAGGTTAGACAACGCCGCCCGCTAAGCAACACGGCGGCGTCCACGACAAAATCGTCTATACATAAGTATACGCCAAGACCAAGGCATGCGCAGGACATAAGGTAAGCCTTGATGATGCAGAAAACGGCGACGAAATCACAAAAGCTTCAAGCGGTCAATGAGAACTAACAGACAGTGATGCCAAGGAAAGTATAGGGGATGTTATTTGAAGTAAGTGTAATGTAAATCTGAAGAAATAAAAGTGGCCGGAAAGATAACTTGCCACCGGTAGGGACCGAACCTGCGACCTTCGAATGCTCTACCACTGAGCTACGGTGGCGGTCATCCCTCCGTCAACTTTATGGGGTATATATGTGCATTTGAACGTGGGAGCGTCAGTCAGCGCCGCCTGTTGCCATTACGGCGAGTGTGGAACACTCTTTTTGCCTGTTGGCGTCACGTAGCACGTGATCTTATTACGAGCTGTCCGCCTCGGTGGAGCAGTGGCTAGGGTGCTCGGCTGCTGACCCGAAGGTCGCGGGTTCGATCCCGGCCGTGGCGGTCGCATTTCGATGGAGGCGAAATGGTAGAGGCCCGTGTACTGTGCGATGTCAGTGCACGTTAAAGAACACCAGATGGTCAAAATTTCCGGAGCCCTCCACTACGGCGTCTCTCATAATAATATCGTGGTTTTGGGACGTAAAACCCCAGATATTATTATTATTACGAGCTGGCAGCTGACTAAGAATCCCTCGCATACCACCTGAAGGCAACAAGTCTGCCAGAACGAGACCTTCGCTTCGAATGAAGGAAATAAGTGTATTAGTCAGCTGCCAGCTCGTAGTAAGATCACGTGCTACGTGACGCCAGCAGGCAAGGAGAGTGTTCCAAACTCGCCGTAATGGCAACAGGCGGCGCTGACTGACGCTCCCACGTTTAAATGCAATTATATACCCTATAATGTGGACGGGAGGGATGACCGCCACCGTAGCTCAGCGGTAGAGCATCGGACGCGTTATTGAAGGTCGCAGGTTCAGTCCTTGCCGGTGGCAAGTTATCTTTTCGTCCACTTTTCTTTCTTCAGATTTACATTCACTTACTTCAAACATCCCCTATACTTTCCTTGGCATCATTGTCTGTTAGTTCTCATTAATATTGTGTCTAACAAAGAAAACGAGCCCTTAAATTTACACTTCTTTCCTTCATTCATGCAGTTAAGGAATTTCGTTCTCATGAAAGGCGAGCGGCTACTCGTTCGTGTAACAGTCGTCCCGAATCTTGACGTTGAAAGTTCCCGCTATATTTCTGGGTTTCAGCGCCGCATCATTACGTTTATCCCTTCTGTCATGGTGTCTTTGTACTGTGCATACCCAGCATTTCGGGACATCGCTTTTAGTTCACCGTTTTTCACACCACGTGGCGTACAGACCTTCAACTTTCAAAACTGGCGCGATAACGCATGGCGCGCGGCAGACAAAGTGGCCATACATAAAAAAAAAAAAAAAAAAAAACAACGAAGCAGCTCGATGTCGACTATCGCCACCGAGAGCGAACCGTGATCGCTGACTGATAAGCGCAAGTCGTGTACGACGAGCGGGCGGTTGGTTGCTCGATCGTGAATCAAGTATTTTTTTTTTTTTTTAGTGAATCCGCGCGCACAAGTCACTTGGCTGCGCTTGACAAACTCGTATTTCGAAAGGGCGTGCTGCCCTTCCTCTCGTCCTTTTCAATATATTTCGTGCGGTTGTATAGTTGTCGGCCCCACTGGTTTCTTGAAGAAAGTTACGACGTCCTTTTGTCGCGGCCGTTTTTGTAATCTGTGAAAGCTAATTTCGAGAAAATAATATCAGCCTATGAGATGGCGATGACGCTTTGAGAATATGTAAAGACAGGCTTCACGTAGCTAATATTTGTTGGCGTCACTTAACAAGTGAATTTTTTCGCGCTATAGAGTGGAGGCAACGTGCCGTTGCCGCATTCGCTGCCAGTGATAATCTTTTTTAAGAGCTCAAAACGTAGCAGAAATAAAGGCCTAAATTCATTACAGGGACGAAATTGCTGAATCATTATCCAAATTTAAGCATTTTAAGAAAGACGCCTTAATTTAAACAACGCTCTTAACGTTTCTAGAGCGCAGAATAAAAGACGTCCGAAATGTATTTCATTGGACATGACATGCTATACAGCTCGTCTTCCCCTCTTTGCTGACTGTTCGTGAAAGCGTAATGAAACCAATTATATTCACATATGCGACCGTCCGCTGTGGTGATGTAGTGGTTACAGTGCTCGGGTTCTGACCCGAAAGCCGCGTGTTCGACCCCGTCCGCAGAGGTCACATTTCGATGGGCGAAATGGAGGAAGCGCGTATACTGTGCGATGTCACAGCACGTTAAAGAACACCACATGTTCGAAATTTCCGGAGCCCTCCACGATGGCGTCCTTCATAATCATATCGTGGTTTTGTGACGTAAAACCCCCGATGATATTTGGATGTACGTACATAACCGCAAAGCACACCTCTTTGTTTCACTGGCTATGCGGTCTGCACAACGGCATCAGGTCTTGGTTAGAGACCCGATTATTTTGGCCAGTTTTATTTAGAACGAAGAACGCGTACAAGCGAGTTTGAAGATAGCTCTCGTCTGGTTTCCTTGCTGCTACTATAGTGTAATTGTTTCTTTGCACGTATTGCTCTAGCACAGCGTGGTAATATTTTTACATGGTGATGTTTCTTAAAAGGTCCCTCGGTAGGACCTATTTATTACTTGCTTGACGCGCTTATTGGCGAGTTTTGAAATCAACCACTCATTGGTGCAATTAAATGTTTGACGCTAGTGCCATTCTACGCTTCTGGGACGCAACACAACACACGTTAAGGGGCCTTCTCACACTACATGACATTATCATAGTTTCTTTTTTTTTTTCGAACAGTTTCAAGCACCGGCGCGGCTGTGTTGTAGAACATCTGTTTTCCGTGCAGAAGTACTGGGTTCAATTTACGCGCGAGCTATTAATATTGTTCATTTATTTGCAGCTACCTCGACCTTTCGCCCACGGACAATGCTTTTTTTTCACTCACAACGAAGACGCCGACACCAGCGTCGGCACCGGATTTTTCACTACAGATAACTTTTTTGTGGAATACTTAGCCACCAATGAAATCACGCGCTGCTCCAAAAACGCGGGGTTGGTGTAATATCAGTATACTATAGCATGCCTCGTTCACATTAGGGACGCCTCTGATAAGACAACTGCTCAATTTTTTTCAAAGAAAATTTGTGCCTCACATAACAACAACAACAACAATAATAATAATAATAATAATAATAATAATAATAATAATAATAATAATAATAATAATAATAATAATAACAACAAATATATTATTCTCATATGAGTATTGTGTTACTGTTGTTGTTGTTGAAGAGTTTATTGTTTCACATTTGTTTTCACGGATGAATCTACAATGGATGAAAGCTCGTCTGCGGCTTTTCATATACCCGTATATAAAATAGAAAGAGATTTCCGACTTTCTCGAAAGACATCGTCTACAGCAGCGGAGCTTGTTGCAATATTACAAGCTTCAAAATTCATTGTTGAAAGCCAGCAAAGGCAAAACTGGGTAATATATTCTGACTCCAAAGGAGCGCTACAAATGATTAAGGATTTTTATTTTCATATAGATGATAGCATAATATATGAAATCTTAAAAACAGTTACCATCGGTTATCTGGACGGCCATGAGATATGTTTTCAGTGACTTCCAAGTCACGTAGGAGTGATGGGAAACGAAAATGCTGACAAATTAGCCACTACAGCACACAAAAAAGTTCACTTGACACCAGTGCCCGTTTATTTCTCAGAAAGCAAGAAGGTTCTTTCCGAACTGCGCCACAAATTGTGCAAAAACGCTTGATTTGACGAAAATACAAAGTCTTCACTCTTATATCAAATAGATCCGTCTCTCCGATTTACACCGAATCAAAAGATTGATAGACCATTTGACACACTACTGCACCGTCTACGATTAGGTGTTGCATACACACCTCACTTCTTATGCCGCATAAAAACAAGAACGTCCCCGCACTGCGACCACTCTGATCATGTCGATGCGTCAGAGGAGCATATCATTATTGAATGTCCGCGAATTGACGAACAACGCGCTCAACTGAGTGATCGATTGAACCGCCTCGACAGACGACCATTTACGATTGGAAAAGTACTTGGACCATGGCCACATCCCGATAATCAAAGGCGCGCAGTGAGCGCCCTCCGTGATTTTTTTAATGGACACAAATTTAATTAACTGTCTTTAGTTCTTATTATACCTTGCCACTATTTGTTCGGACTCTATCCGCGATGTGATCACGATATATGAACTGGACTACGCCCATATATACTGTGCTCATTCATTCGTTATAAGCCCTATAGTGTATATATGTACCAAGTGACTCTGATTATTTTTTTTCTTCTTTTTATTCTTAATTTTTCGTATTTTTATGTTTATCTTGTACATTACTGTCATGATGTTGGGATAGCCTGCTCCAACGTAGCCTACCTTCCCATATTTTGTCAGATATATATAAAAAAAAGTTTATTGAACTCTGCCGTAGGGATCGGCCAGTAGCTTGACCAACGACTCAAATCAACGGATCTTGCGGGCGAACGAGAAGCGCCATCGAGCAATGCGTGGTATACAGACAGACCTGCGATGTCGGAGGAGATGATGACCCACTATAACGTTCGTTGTTCTTCACTCTATTATTATTATTATTATTATTATTATTATTATTATTATTATTATTATTATTATTAGTATTATTATTATATAAACGACAAACAGTGAGTAGTTGTCGTATAAAGGGCGTCACTAACGTAAACGAGGCATGTTACTATTGATATTACACCAAGCGCACGTTTTCGAACAGCGCGTGATTTCATTGTTGGCTAAGTATTGTTAGCGAAAGTAAACGTCTTCCGGGGGCCAGAATTTGAGATAGATGCAAATAAATAGACAATATGAATGTTCGGCTCGAGAGGAAATCTAATCCAAGACTTCGCACGGAAAACAGGTGTTCTACACTGTTTCGATAAAAAAGCACTATAATAATGTCTTGTAGTTCGAGGATCCCCCCTTCACACATGTAATATTGCGTGGCAGAAGTGTAGAATCGCAGCAGCGTCGTACATTTGAATTGCACAGTGAGTGGCTGCTGTGACAACCGACCGATTACCAAGTGCACAGGAATAAGTAATCAAACCGGCAGACGGCTGGAGGCGACGGGCCATGCCTGACGTTACTGACTGACTTTTTAAATAAAGTTTTCTCTCTCTCTCTTTCGTATTATCAGCAACACCATCAACAAAGAGTGCAGCTACGCATTTGCGCTTGTAGCCTTCCGGATCGAAGAAAAAATAATTATGTCCTAGCGAGCATTTTGCATGCTGTACTTACAAAAGGCACTGTAGAACAGTTTGAAACAATATATATGTTACGAGCGCAGACGTACCTTTCCCTGCGGCAGGGTGGATGTGTCCGCCGAGAAATTAAGCGAGGCTAGCGACTGTGAAGGTGAAGTGAACGAAGCTCGATTGCGCTAACGCGTTCTCCTCTAAATTCTTTAATTGGTTTATGCGCGCTTCGAAAATTTTCTTACAGGTTATACGCGGAGGATAAAACGTTATGTCAGTGCACGGATATATGAATGTTGCTCAATGTCTTGAATAATAAATAGCGCAGGAACTAACGAATTATGTTGAGCGATAACGGTGGTTTAGCGAAATTAGGTTCAGTAGCCTTGCGTCATCTCTGAAGGGAATCGAGTGCCCGAGCCTCCGTGTCCCGAGCTTATCAGGGGACGCCCTTGTACTTTGCAAAAGAATAACTCTTGTGTGTATATAATGTACATAGTCTCTGTGAGCGTCTTATGCTGTGAGCTCACGCGCTAGCTGGGTAAGGGGCTGGGTAAGGCGGTGTGGCCTCTCTCCCCCCTTACACTCTCTCAGCAATCATGCGATGACGTCGGGGAACGAGATTCTGCAGACGCATGCTGAACCAACGCGTTGTATCCTAGTCAGAACGCGCTGGCACGCGCTACCACGTTCGGGTCTGCATTCGGGTCTACGTTAACAACAACATAAGAGCATAAACACAACACAAACTATAACACTCAATACGCAACATGAACGGAAACAGCTAGTCGAACCGATGCAAACGCGGTGTGCTTCGCATCGCCTCATGCTCCCCTTTGGTGGGAGATGGTGTCATTTTTTTTCGCGTACTTTTCGAATAATTACCGCCAAAGGCAAAACGTTGCAGTACCAACACGTGTAAAAAGCGTAGTGTTTTTTTTTTTTTAGGGGCGAAGCTCCTAAAGCCGCGGGTCTGTACATCCCTGTCTCTTGGTACGTGACCGCCTAGTTCTATGACAGACAGACAGACAGACAGACAGACAGACAGACAGACAGACAGACAGACAGACAGACAGACAGACGGACGGACGGACGGACGGACGGACGGACGCTTCGCCCCACTCATCATCATTCACTCCGTGGATATGCTGTAATTTTTTTTATGTTCGTCATACAGTCATGTCACGTCATATCACATTTGGTATATAGCCAGGAAACGAAACGGCTGCGAGCACGCCATGAGCGTGGCATGTAAGTCATGCCGCACATGACATCCGTGCCATAATTTGCATGTAAGGATCTGTTATTTGTGTTCGTCATACAGTCATGTCACGCCATATCAAATTTGGTATATATCCAGTAAACGAAACGGCTGCGAGCGTGCCATGAGCGTGGAACGTAAGTCATGTCATACATGACATACATGTTATGATTTTTATGTTAATACTTGTCATCTATATTTGTCACGCAGTAACATTGCATAATACCAATTTCAGTATATATCCAGTGAATGAACCGGCCGCACGCGCACCATAAGTGTGGCATGTAAATCATGTCATAAATGGCATACATGTCATAATTGTTAAAAATTGAAGGACACTTTGTACATTCCAAAGTGTGTACGGCGAAAGCGTGTGGCCATTCGACTGACTATCGCATGTCTTTTTTTCTTTTACACTCTCAGTGGGATAACACACAAACCTAATGTGTGCGTGTTTTCTTGTTTATTTTTTTACGGCGAGTCGCACCGAGACGCGAGACTAATCTTCCTCCGTTCGCATGCGTTCGTATTTTCTCGCGCTTTGCGCATCGTGCAAACGCCATCCGCGTTCCAGCGCTTAAATTGACGGACCCTTTGTAAATTCCAAAGTGTGTTCCGCGAACGCCTGTTTCCATTGAGAAGGCGTCGGTCAGAATGATTCCAAGCGCTTGGCACAGTGAAGCTACGCAAGCAAAGCACGAGCGCTGTAGAGTCCGACGCGACCGGCGTCCGTTTGCGCACCCCGGCGGCCACCTGGCTCCGTGCCAGGGCTCGCACGGACGGACGGACGGACAGACAGACAGACAGACAGACGGATGGACGGACACCGGACGGACAGACAGACAGACAGACGGACGTAGAGACAGACAGACAGACAGACGGACGGACCCCGGACGGACACCGGATAGACGGACACCGAACGGACGGACGGACCCCGGACGGACGAACACCGGACGGACGTACCCCGGACGGACGAACACCGGACGGACGGACCCCGGACGGACACCGGACATACGGACGGACGGACACCGGACGACACCGGACGGACGGACGAACACCGGACGGACGGACACCGGACGACACCGGACGGACGGACCCCGGACGACACCGGACGGACGCCGGACCGACGGACGCCGGACGGACGGACCTCGGACGGACACCGGACGGACACCGGACGACAACGGACGACAACGGACGACACCGGACGGACGGACCCCGGACGGACGCCGGACGGAAGGACGGACACCGGACGGACGGACCCCGGACGGACACCGGACGACACCGGACGGACGGACCCCCGGACGGACACCGGACGGACACCGGACGAACGTGAGCATGATACATTAAAGGCTTTCGCCTTAATACCTGCTATTTATGTTCGTCATACACTATTTACAAGCCTCAATATTTTCGGTATACCTTAAACTAAGAAACGGCCGCGAGAGCGCTATTAATGTGGCATGTAGATCATACCGTTCATGACATAAGTGTCATGAGTTTCATGTTATGACCTGTCATTTATATTCTTCATGCAGTCATGTCATGCCACAGCAACTTCGGAATTTCATACCTTCAAATCTGTATGCCATCTCGGACACTTTTCGTATGACATCACTCAACACATAGATAGCATATAAGTCATTGATTGTAATTAACCCGAACTCCTAATTAATGAGAAGAATAAACAGTACAAACCAATGATATGAAATTGTTATCTACCACCTTATCGTAACTGTCCACATTGAAACACTATATGTACTGTACTACATATGTGCTTCTACACTGAGAGCTTCCCCCATAAGTCTAAATTAAATGGTTAGATTAGTGATAAATATTTATTACGGTTATGAAATTCCTGATGCCTCATCCACATAATGTACGTCACATCTGCAGACTTTTCCTGAGTTTTTACCATGATCAACGTCCACTTTCTCATCGATTTACCGACAGGTGATTCTTTTGCCCCTGTACTGCTGCTTTCCTGCACTATCGATTTGGAAAAGCTCTTCAGGAAAAAATCCACCCAGCGTAATCCCACGAAATTGCAAACACAAAGACAGGTTGTCCTACCGTACATGCCACTAGAGTGCAATTAGCGATTACGTTATCGTTGCGCTACAATTAGCTTTTCAAAAATCACCCCATACATTTTCAATGGATGCACAAAAGTGTCTCGGGAAAAAAATCCAGCCGGCCGATTAAAACTGATCGCGTTGTACCACATAAGGAGGTTGTCAGCATTAAGTGCCTGAAGTGCAATTAGCGAAAAATCAGGCATTGCTCAGTAATCATTTTTTGAAGAACGCTCCCCATAGAGTTACGCCCAGCGCTTCCCCTTGGGGTCGGCTTTGCCGCACTAGTCGATGTCCCAGATTGCTGGACACGTCAGACATTAAAATGAAACGTATCCAACTACTAGCTGACCACCCAAGCTTGCTTCTCTACTGTTTCTTTAAGGAACTTTTTCTTAAGTTGGTGTCATTATTTTTATGAATTCTAACCTAACAGGGATTAGAATAATCTTGTAAATGCACACAAACCACATCGAAAGTGGTGCAGACGTTGCCGAGAAGAACGCCTTCGCCCCTTTCGCATATTTAGATAGAAGCTTCTGTGCTAACGATGTCCTTTTACTGCGATTAGTTTTACCTGTAGAAACTTCCACACTATTTATACAAGATCCAGGACACCTTGGTCATTTCCGACTCAGTCAGCCTGACAATACATGATCGAAGCTGTGTCGAAGATTACTGTTATGATCCTAGGAGCATACAAGCAGCTGTATCGCGCTGCCAGTCCTGCACACGCGGGGCTAAAGTCACGCAGGGCTAAAGTCCTGCACACGCGGGGCTAAAGGGTAACGAGAAGACAGGCGGTATAGCTCGCGGAATTAGTATCCGGACACCGATCTAGACTCTCTCAGAATCTGCAGTCACCTTGCGTGACATCCTGGAGGCACAAAGAAGGGCAAAAAATTTAGCCCACCACATCCCAAACTCGATGACGGGCAGACAAGGGGCTGGCGCCGGTTACAAACACGTGCCCCAATCTATTAATCCCCAACAAAATTCACCGAACTCAGTGTCTGGACACATGTCCGTGGTGTTGAGAGTGGCCATCTCTCACCGACTTGACGTGAACGTGTAGACTCAGGCCATCCGAATTTAACTCACCCTTATTAAGGAGAAGCCCTTTTGAGAAACAGTGGAACGCGTGGCTTGCGAGCAAGGACCGCGAGAGCCCAAGTTGCCCTGCTCAATCAGGCACAGCGAGCCGCACGGGTCAGTGGGGCCCCTCGACTAGAGGCGCACTGTCACAGGCAAGTGGGCCCCTAGGACAATCAAGTTTACACTACTGCCAAAATATCATACAGTAAAATTAAATGTCTACTACTGCCATATTCAGACTTTTTGTTATAGTTCTGCTTAATTCAGTCGTATTTCACCAGAACAACCACAGTGGTAATTAGCTAACGAAGATAAATCATTAGCTTTGTCAAATTTTATTGAAAGATTTCAACGCTTTCAGTACGTAGCGGCTGTCCTTCGTGAGCAACTCTGGAAAAGCTGTTTCTCGAGAGCTTGCACATGTGCTAGATGACTTGTGAGCTAAGTGTTTACACTCATACCACATTGCAAGAGCATATTCTTCTGATTACAAAGGTCAGGGGCCTAACACACGCGGAACGTGGCTAAATAGTGCTCGCATTATTTTCTCGTTTGTTGCAATCTCACTTTGTTCGCGTAGCCTACAGAAACCGGACTGAACTCAAGCATTTTTTTTTTTTTTTTTTTTTTTTTTTTTTTTTTTGTGAGGCACACCATGCGGTCACTAGGCGCTGAAACGTCACCGTAGAGCAAAAACTCGATATTTCAGAATCGGCGTCCAGATTTTAGTCACTGTGTAAATCAGTATCGATATCTTTTTCGAAACTTGCCGTCAAATGTCCTTCAGAAACGCAGAAATGATCCACATATGGGATATGGGAAGGCGATCTTTGAAATGACAACGTTAGTTAAAACCCCCACCGCCCTCGCCCCTCCCACCTTCTCCAGTGTCCCGGCCCTTGTCGGACTCAATTGCGTGACTGTGGCCCGCCAGCTAGAGTGAGTTTCAGTTCCCTGCCTGAGATATTAGCAAAATAGGATGCACTATTCATGGATGTACTTAATAAAGTGACATGACGTCCACACACCACAACATTTATTGCGGTCAACACAAGAAATAGAAGATAGCTCGAGTTAAATGAGAAATTCTGAGAAAATACTTACTAGCCGACATGTCAAAAGTCGACGGAGTGCCTGGCCCTGCATTATGGTAAGGAAGGACATTACTTGAGCTTGTTACGCGACTAAGTCATTCTTGACAACTGCCTCTCGAAGAAAAAAAAAACAAACTTGGGAATGTATCAGCTTGAGTGGCAGCTTTTTTAAACCCAAAGGGCTTTCATCGCCCGGCGAACAAAAAAATGCAATATCTATATAAATTTTCATAGCAGCAACGTAAAATCTAAGATTACCAAGATGCACAGAGAACGTGTACATGCACTGTGTGGAAACAGCGCAGAAACGGGACTAGTAAAACAACACACAACACAAGCGCTGACGAACAACTAGCGAGAGTTTATTGCGTCGGAAGATATATGCAGAAAATAAGAACTAAAAAGAAACAAAAACACGGAATGCAACAGCAATTCTCGTCTACCGCGATACATAATTTGAGACGTTCTGCGTTACGGGAATTGTGTCAATCAACAGCTTATGCGGTTATAACTTTGAGGTAAAACCTCAACGCATTGCACAGCCAACTGTGAAAGGACATTCTCACAGCGGTACAATAATCGGAAACCGCTATGGAATGACTGAACTTGACACTTCCTAAACAATGGGTCACCACGAGTCCACCGTCACGTGACCAAAGCATACTATAGCTATGTACAGGATAGGTGTACTATGTTATAACATCATCATCATCAACCTGACTACGCCCACTCAGGGCAAAGACATGTTCCGCCAATCAACCCGGTCCTGTGCTTTCTGCTGCCATGTTATACCCGCAAACATCTTAATCTCATCTGCCCACCTAATGTCTCCCACACGCGCGTTCGCCTTCTCTCTTGGAGTCCAGTCTGTTACTCTTAATGACCAGCTGTTATCTTGCCTAAGCGTTACATGCCCTGCCAATGTCCACTTATTTTTCTTGGTTTTGACTGACATACCCTTACCAACAGTTTATTCGCTGACCCACACTGCTCTCATCTTGTCCCTTAAAGGGGCCCTGCAACACTTTTCCAACTAGCCATGGAATGGATTCACTAAAGGAGCTTATTGCCTCACGAATTCAGCAACGCAAAAACTTTTAAATCCATCTAGTACGAGCGGTGTTACAGAAATCTGTCGCACGCTGCAACTGCTTTCTCTCTTCTTTCGTCCCGACGAAAGCGCAGGAAGCTAAGCAGGGAGGACTGGCACGGGGGAAGAAGGTACGTCGCGCGCGCCTCGTGACCTTCAGCACTTTTCCTTTTATTTTTTCTTGGAACGAGCGGTTTTCAGAGCGATCTCCCGCGCACGCGTAGACAAGTCGCGGCCTCCCGCGGCGGCCCCAGTAACTCCCCAGCACGCCGGGCTCAAATCAGCCAAAAGCGTGTTACTGCCTGTGACGCAGTGATTCCTTAGTACGTAGCATCATTTGACGAGAGAAGAAAAGGCGACTTTTAGCTGACTTTAGAATTTATTCTAAACCCAGGCCGCGCGATGCGCTATAATATTTGGCTCGCGTGTTCTCGGGAGCCTCCACCACCGATCGGCAGCGTTTTCTGAACATGCTCAAAAAGTGTTGCAGGGCCCCTTTAAGGTTACACATATTTTTCTTTCCGTTGCTCGCTGCGTTGTCCTCAATTTATGTTGAACACTCTTCGTGAGCCTCCAGGTTTCTGTTCTGTAGGTAAGTGACTGTAAGATGCAGGTATTATATACCTTCCTCTTTAGGGATAGTGGCAAACGACCATTCCATTCATGCTTTAGCGTAGCCATAGGCGTGCTCACGGGGGGGAGGGGGGGGCGCGCAAAACCAGCCCCATACATTGACAGAATAGGGAGCTGGGGGCGCTGCGACGAACCTTCGCCCCTTCTGAAGGAGAACCCTGGGCACGCCTATGAGCATAGCCAAGTATGAATGTCTCGGTTAAAGCAGACTGCCACTGTGGCCTAACGTGTCTATCTGGGCTTCTTGGTCAGCGCCCGTGTCTCACGTTTTCTTCGCTATTCTCGTCTTTTTGCGCGCTTGCACATCATTAGTCACCACTGTCCAATCGACCTGGCAGCGATAAACATGCAAAGCGCATCCAGCCTGGTATTTGCACTCAGAACCAGCATCTCTTTGTGGCGGTCACTCCACCATCTGCGGAGCCTTCATCCTGAGAAATTCGTATGGATTGCACACATAGCTTCGTCCTACGATCGAGTGGCTGGCGAGGCTCTCTTTCTCGTGCCACGAGACACAATGATGATGGGAATGGTGTTCCGTTTACAGCAATCTTCCACAAGCAGGGGTACTGGTGTTTGTTTTTCTTTGTGAACGATATGAAACTGATCAGACCGCTTTTTTTTGTTGGTTGTTTTATGTGCTAACAAACAGCCTAATTAGGACTCCAGCAGAGTTGTCTGAAATGGCATCGACATTTAACACCATGGGTTTGTTTCTTTAGTACGCAATGCACGGCACCGGCGTGGTAGGAATTATCGTTTGGAAAACGAGTTTTCTAGAAAATATGAGACCTGTCCTGTGCATAAAGAAATAGGCAGAACTCAGAAATTTTGACCTGAGTTGACCTTTTTTGAGTGCTTTCCAAAAATAATTATTCCATCTGTGAAAATCTTATATTTGCTGTTTTGCTGTTTTTGATTAAGCCAGATGCAATAAGCTGCTGACTAAGTTTGTCGCAAGAAACAGACACACACTAAGACGAAATCTGAAGGGCCCCTTGTGCACTCGCCAAAGACGACTTGAAGGCGAAAGCCACCTTATTCTTCTTTTTGTTGTTCCGTCGATGTAATGACCCTCCCCCGATCTCCTGCTAAAGCTTTGTGATCCTGACGCGGTTTTGCACTGCCTCCAGGATCGGAGGCATTGCAAGCTTTCTGCACCTCACCTGCTTTTGCACTGCCTCCTTGATCGGCCCGCTGATCACGGAGGCAGTGCGAAGCGACGACGTTATGTGGTGATGTGATGTGATGACGTCATCATACGACGGCACGTCATGTGTCATCATGATGACGTCGTAACGAAGTCGCAAAATTTTGCGATCTGTGAGTTCACGATGACGTCACGATATGATGAAGTCATCACGTGATGATTTCTTGCATCGCTCGTGTTGAAGTCGGTGACGCGGGACCTAAAGCTTTCTCCGTAAAAATTGAAGGACACTTTGTAAATTCCAAAGAGCGTTCGGCGAAAGCCTGTGCCCATTGAGGCGGGGGTCGGTCAGAATGGAACGCGATGCGCGCGTCTCCCTTCTGGCATGAGTGGGCGGGTTGTGGCCGGGCTACAGGGCCGGCCTACTGTGCGCGTGAGAGAATGTGAGGGGGGAGAGGGCACAGCTGGCACCGTTCCACGGCACGGTAGGAGGGACGGACGGACGGACGCGAGTATGAGCCATTAAAGGTTTTCGCCTTAATAACAATCAAATGTTATTGACCTCCTGCGGGCCTTGCATAAGCGGAAGCAGTGTTAACTCAACTGGTGTTTAGGACAACTAGTTGCTGAATATTTGCAAAGCGTAGTTCTTCCCGCTCTTCTAGGCTGGCAGAAATTCTACAGTGTCCACATTCACCCGCTGCTTCTTTAAAGGAGTACTGACACGATTCTGAGGCACCCCAAAAGGGAACTCTATCGTTTCCATAGTGTGCACTGTCATCGCTCTCCACACACCGGAGCCACACAACGCGTACAAAATATTATACATTGATTTTAAAGTTCGTCGCCCAGCATCTGCAAGCCAGCCCCACCGCAATGGACATTATCATTACAAATCAACACAGCTCACTGGGGTTCGCGAAATTTGCGTCCTGCATGCAGCCTAAGTCGCAGAAATCGCTCTCAGAGTCCCCTGGACGACAATGCACTCATCGTTGTTTACGTGAACCACGTGCGACTGACAGCAAACAGGCAACTGTTGCTAGTATGTCGCGAGTTGCAGTCTTCCCGTGACGTCAGAGCAGACTTGATACCCTCTCGATACCGAAACCGAAATTGCTGTTTTAAGGTAGCGGTAATAAAAATATATTCGATGCATTCCCATGCACCGCGACACTCTTTTGGGGTTCTCGACACCCACGTTTTTATTTAGAGCAACAACCCGAAAAATATTTAAAATTCGTGTCAGTACTCCTTTAACGTCAAGCCAACCGAAGGCTATAGGCGCATTTTCACATATGTGGTCCTCATAATGAGCAATGAGCAATGTGAACCATTTGTACTTTAAATCCTCTTGCTGTAAGCAAAAATATTTTCCCATCAAGAGATCATCAATGGCATTTTACAGCAGCACCATTTTTTGCGCTTTTTCTGTAATGTGATACTTTTCCGTGTTTATTTTGTTGCTGTATTTTTTGCTTCATGTCTGTAATGCTTGTATTCTGATTGTTATCTCGTGCTCTTTGAAGCCTTTTTTATTTCGTGTTCTTCAAAGAACATTTCAGTTTGGTATCAGTTGACCCCTGCTGTGCCTTTTTAATGCGATAGCAACAATATGGACACACTCGGGGTGCTTTTACCGTCGCCGTGGAAGACGGCTCCGCCGTGATGTTCCGTAGCATCGTACGTTCTGTGTGCGCCTGCAAGCTTGCGGGCAAACACAACGAACGCCAATCTAGCGGAGAGGAAGCGCGCCGGCCGTAGCGCCAAGGGTCCATGGGGCGGAAAGGCGACTGCATGATTGCTAAACCGGGGGCGATTGCTTGCGCTTACCTTCACATGCATCAGCAGGCGGCTTACACCTTTGAAGGTGCTGGTCTGACCACTCGGTTTGCAATAAAGTGATATAGACAGAATGAAGGTCGCTTCGTTCGTTGCAGCGGTCGTGGTTCCTTAAGCCAGCGTTTTGTTGTGCATTCTAATGGCGAATTCCACTGGGAGATCCGGAGCGGCCACCGAAATCCTGGAGCGAGCACTCGGATCGCATCAAGCCAAATCTTCCAGTGGAACACGTGAATGCTCCGCGTGAGGTTGCGCCGGAAGTTGCTTAGGCATACGTCACGTAAAGCGGCTCCTGAACTTTTTCGACGTAGCCGATTATTTTCGGGCGTGCGCACAGCGGGTCAGGGAACATTTCTTTACACATCATTTCGTAGAGCATGTTGGGTTCGTCGACATCGCTGCTGCTAATACTGCCAAACTGGTGCTCTCGCTATCGCTCAGAGCAAGAAGCAAACCGCTCGTTCAGCAGAGTCAAACGACACAATGTAAACAAGTGCACAGGGTGACCAGACACCGCCTCAAAAACGCCGAAAGCAGCCGAGTTGCCCGACTGTGCCGGAAATGACGGCACCGCGTTTGCCGGAGTTCCGGCGAAATCTGCCTCTGCAAGACGGAGCAACGCGGAACGCTCCGTCGCGGAGTGGGTTGCTCCGAATCTACCAGTGGAAAACGCGAACTTGCTCCGAATCTACCAGTGGAATGCAGATTCTCGGCCGCGGAGCAAGAAAACTTGCTCCCGCTCGACCAGTGGAATTCGCCATAAGAAAAAGGAGTCAAAAGCGGATCAAAAGACCGTGATTCCCTTCGGGTCGTCACTCCACCGCTTTCGGAAGATAGATGCAGAGAAAGAGAGTTAGCATTTTAAAAGGAGTCAGAACACTCTCGTGAAGCGCCTTTCGATTGGCTTCCGGGATGAAGGCGCGGCGATATATATCGCGCGTTTGCCGTTCGGCGTCGTTATGGCGGGCCCGCGAGCCCCGACGCCAAACTGTCGCCGCCGGCGCGGCGCCTCCGCCACCTCCGCTGCCTGCTCTCTCCCTCTCCTCCGTCTTTTGGAATGCGCTGCGTTGGTTGTGCTGGTCGCTGGTCGCGTGTCTTGTAGTTTTCAGTTCGAGCGTTCGAGCGAACGTGCGTATCTTCGGTGGCTGCAAGCCTGGCTCCGTGCTCGAAGTGACGCTTGGAGTGAGGAATATTTTTGGAGCAGCGGACACGGACAACGTCCGCCTGTTAACGGTGAGTGTACTGCTTTCATATGTACGAATTACACAGCTTTAGCTGGGTGTCTGCAACAGCTATGCGGAAGTAGGCTGGCAGCCATTTCCAACAGTAGCCTGCGTCCGCGGGGCTGTTGCAGATGCCCAATTAAAACTGTTACTTAACGAGCTGAGACCGCTATGAACGTTGTTGTGCAAGTGACTGCAATCCCGTATCAAGGGCCATTATTTTCTGATCGCACATTCTGTCTGCACTGATGAAGATGCTCGATATCATTTTGAGGTGCGCTTTAGTCTACGTCATAATAACATTTCCATCGATACTCGATTGTGCAGCGGCTTCCGCGCGTGTAAACATGAAAAAAAAAAAGAAAAAAAATCCTCTGTGTACAGGACACATAGACGCACTGTATATAACGGCTTTTGTTGTTGGCGTAGAGACGGTAGTTTTGAGGTGCAGATATAGTATGATGCTTTCAGCACGTACGCGGTAGTCGCTTAAATGTTTAGGACTCGCCTCGCCGATAACGGGAAAAAGCTCTAGACTTTCAACGGCGCGCGTTGTTGCGGCCGCCGCCGTGCGCACTTTTCCCTCGTTTCTGTTTGCTCTTTTCGTGCTTTGCCTACATCTGCGATGACGTTCGGAGTTATAACAAAATGGAGTGAGTATACGTTACTGTGGGAGCTATGTGCGTTAATTCTAGCATACGCCATGTCTGAGCTACTTTATGAAAGTTGTTTTACACGATAACGGCAAAAAACGCGGTTCCTAACCATGCCTCTTTGCATTTGTTGTTTTGTTGTGAGCCTTCATTATGTCTGTGTAAGTCACTTATTGTGTAGGTATTGCAAACTCTTACTATGATTCCATTTTCTCATTACGATATCACGTTCTTTTTTTCAGGTACCATTTTTCATGGCTGCTCACGCTGAACAGGAGCGACAACATAGCAAGTCACAAGTCTGATCCTCCAGCCTTCACGACTTTTCGATTCTTAATCATAAGGAATAAATGTGGAAACATGATACCGATATCTGCTGTTTATTTTGCACGACATGGCACTATGCACATCACAGTCACACATTTTGGTTGGTTACACTCATACAATCATGTAAATGAGGAATACCTCAACTGCTTCAACTTTACTAGAAATGGTGTTTTTTTGAGGAGTTTTACTAAAATAATGCTAAAATTGAACTATCCGTTTCTTGCACTCGCTGGGCGCAATGGCAAGTGTTAATGGAGTTGATTAAAGCGAATACTTCACTATTTCCAGCAGTAGTCACGCAAAAGTAGAGCATGAGTCAATTTTGTAGCTTAAAATAGCCGTAGAGTCGCTTGACGCTTCGGTGGGTGTCAATTGACCCGCGTAGGAGCGTCACCGGCAAGGGTCGTCTGACTCTCTCAGAAGTGGTAGTGTGATCCTTCGCATAAAAATCCTCCCACTCTTCTTAAGAGGGTCCGGGGGCTCTCCTGAGCGCGCCCACTCTGACCCACCAAGAGAGTCACCGTGACTCTCCAAAGAGAGTCGTATACGTGGCAAGTCAGAACTCTCCGAAAAGAGTCAGGCATACTCCTTTTTTTTCTTAGAGTGTGTTACGCCGGGCTGCATGCTAGAGGAATCAGGCGCTAGCCTTGCTTCTTAAAACATTACACTTTGTTGCTCTCGCATTCATTGCTTCGCCCTTGCGGTGAAACTAACTTTTCTTAGCGTCGAGGAGGCGTAAGCGACCGCCCGAGGACTACATTCCGGTCGATCGCCGATGAGTGACCGCCTCCGCTCGAGGAACCCCCTCTCCACGGCAGACGAACAATAAACGTTCCTGGGAATCACCTCTCACTATAGACTTCATTATATATACCCAGAGGCAGCTAAACAGCTCGACAAAAAAGGGGAAGTCATGTGGAGAAAATTTCGTAACGGGGTGCTTCCAAACCCTCAACTGTACAGCAAATGGCGCCCGGAAGCGTTTAATCCAAAATGCACGCACTGTTGTAGCATTGCAGGTCTAGTTCATATGGTGTGGACCTGCCCTCCCTACAACGATCCGAGTAGATATGTAGAATCCTGGGAGACTTATTACTCAGCCACGAAGCCGAAAAAACGACGCCATGCCATCGGTATCGCCCTCACCAACACCAATTCTCAAGCGATTCCGGCCGACGGTTAGGTGGATGAAAGGGGGCAGAAGACAGAGACTCTCCCGTCGTTCGCGATGGGTGTAAATAAATGTCATTTCCCTCTCTCTCACTCTCCGTCTCTCTCTTTATCTCCCTATATAGTGCTGCTTAAAAGCCGTAAGTTCCTTTATGCATTCGCCGGAGACGACTCGAAGGCAAGAAGCACCTTCTCTTTTTAGTCCATTGTACCGATTCCCCTTCCAGGAAAGCTTCCTGCCCTTAATGTGGTTTTAGCAGTGCCTCTGAAATGGGACGCGTTGCAAGAATTCTGCATCTCAAGCGGTTTTGCAGCGCATCCGTGATCGGCTCACCTTTGACGAAGCGACGCCGTGATGTGATGACCATAGGCGTGCGCAGGGTTCCCCTTCATGGGGGGCAGGGGGGGGCGAAGGTTCATCGCAGCGCCCCCCTTCCCTATTAAGTCAATGTATGGGGCCGACTTTGCCCCCCCCTCCCTCAGGTGACTAGGGAGGGCGGCCGCCCCCTCTGCCCCCCCCTCGTGCGCACGCCTATGGTGATGACGTCTCACATTTTGGCGATCTGCGACATCATCACGCGATTTTTTTGCATCACTCGTGATGACGCCACCGACACACCGACAGCCACTTTTCGCTTTTGATGAGGCAGCTAAAGATTTCACCTTCTTAGTAGTGCTATGCAGCGTTTCCACATCGAAGGGTGCGTTTACTATTCTCCCGCAAGAAAGCAGAAATCCTTAAGGGACTACTTTCTTGCAATTTACAGAATAAAATGAACATGGATTTCACTTCTGAGTAGTTTGGACCATGCCTTCTTCGGCAGGGTGATTCACCGGCACTGCTTATACCTCGGCACAGGCCCGTAGCCTATGGGGTTAGGCCCCCTCCCCGAAATTCGGATGGAAGGGGCTGTTATACCGAGGAAAAATAGTAAAAATGGGTGTTTTTCAAGGCTTTCAACAAGCGCCCCCCCCCCCTCCCCGAAAAAAATTCTTGGCAACAGGCCTGCCTCGGCATATGATATTTTTTTCCGGATCAGATGGAGAAACCTTCGTTCGATTCCCTGATAATTTGTGTTAGAATGTGTTCACTACGAAAAGTTCTCACGACTGTTGAATTATTTCACTACTTCGATGGAACCTGTTATTCGGGCCTCCACGTGGAAAAAAAACTAGGCTCGAGTTCTGCGCACACTTCGCTCGTTTAGAAATACTGCAAGGACAAATCATGTTGCGGCACATTGTCAAAAAAGTGTTTCCAAATGCTACAGGAATAATACGGACCCTCGAGAACCGAACAGAGTCCGAAAAAAAAAAACGCTCACGTGAGGATATTTATTGTCCATGACAATGGGCGATGGGTGCCTGCACCATTGTTCGTCATGGACGTCTTTCCAGCTGTCCGTATACAGGTTTCGTGCCACTTGAACACTTGCGACCTGCCCATTGCGTCACCACCGTATGCTTTACTAGCCACAGTATAGAGAGCTTTCACAAGCGGCGGTGGCGCAGTGCATTGTGGGTAGTCCGCCATTTTGAAGTCATAGCCAGCCGAGCCGGTGAGCGCGCTTGCGGCAGCTCAGAGTAAACAAACAGGCGTACTGGCGAGATCGCGCTTGTTCGTGTGAGGAGCACCGAGCAATGGCTACGAAATCAGGGAAGACCAGAATGTACGCAGAGACGCTCTCTCTCCGAAAGACCGAGATCGATACAACGAGAAGATTCAACTATGCGGAGTGGGCCCGTCCACGCTGCAAGCAGCCGACTACATAGTGGACCTGTACTTGTGGCCGCGCGCTGATGCCTCGGACATTTGCGTATTTTTAGTCTTGCGGTCAAGTTTTGTTTGTTACGCGGCAGCAGCTCAAAAGCAAGGGAAGGCCCTTGACGGCCACAACTTCGAGACAAGCGCCTGGGTACGCGAGCCGCGAGTGAAGCGAGTTGCTGCCGATAGCGAAATCGTCGCGACACAGGTAAGCTTGTAAGGACGTTTTAGCGCCCGGTAGATATTTATCTTTTTATTAGTTGACCAATTCGCAGGCTCCCAACAAGCCTGCCGTCGAGGTGTGGTGCCTGGGCAAGGGCGACGGAGAAATGCTTGCCGCGCACTGCATGTCCATGGTTGCAAACGGCAAGGCGTGGTCTCACCTCGTAGCGCTCCTCTTTTACGTGGAGTACGGCGTGCGAACTCGTGAAGAGCGATCGGGCTCAAACAGCCCCAACAGCAGGCTCCGTCCAGCCATGAAAAAAACTTGAAGTGCGGCCCTTTGCCGAAATGGACTTGTTATCGGCGATGAAGAATTACGTGGTGCATCGACACTGCAACAAGCACAACTTGTTCACCATTGCCCTGTCCGCGACAAACAACACGAGCCCCAACTACGCAGGGGAAATGTAAGTTTCTCGGCCTGCTGACTGCATCTGCGCATCTACCTGCAGTGACGAGTACAGCAAACTTTATGTACCGGCGGTGAGAACCTGCAAAGCACCGATTTGCGTGAGCTATTTGATCAGGTGGAATGCATTTAAGTTCTAACGACTTTTTGGCAAAGTGTACCAAGGTGTACAGCACACTGCACAGAAGCGCAGCGATGCGCGAGCACGCCTCGCCGTTTGCGGCCATGCACATGCATGCAGTGCGCGGCAAGGATTTCTTCGTCACCCTTCCCCAGACACCACACTTCGACGGCAGGCTTGTTGGGAGCCTGCGAATTGGTCGCCTAATAAAAGAGAAATATCTACCGGGCGCTAAAACGTCCTTAAAAACTTCTGTGTCACGACGACCCCGCTATCGGCAGCAGCTTGCTTCACTCGCGGCTCGCGTACCTGCAGCCGCTTGTCACGAAGTTGTGGCCGTCAAGGGCCATCCTTGCTTGGAGTGCTGCCGCGGAACAAACAAAACTCGACCGCAAGACTAAAAAATACGCAAATGTTCGAGGCATCAGCGCGCGGCCACAAGTTCACGTCCACCTTGTAGTCGGCTGCCTGCAGCGTGAGCGGGTCCACCCCGCATAGTTGAATCTTCTCGTTGTATCGATCTCGGTCGTTCGGAGAAAGCGTCTCTGCGTACATTCTAGCCTTCGCTGATTTCTTAGTCATTGTTCGGTACTCCTCACACGAACAAGCGCGATCTCGCCGGTATGCCTGTTTGTTTACTCTGAGCTGCCGCACGCGCGCTTACCGGCTCGGCTGGCTATGACTTCAAAATGGCGGACTACCCACAATTCACTGCGCCACCGCCGCTTATGAAAGCTCTCTATAGTGCAGGGGTCTCAAACTCACCTCAGCCAGCGGGCCGCAGTCACGCAATTTACTCCTGCAAGAACCGGGGCAGTGAGCGTGGGAGAGGTTTAAAATTTGCCACCAAACGCTGTCATTTGAAAGAAAATTTTCCCCATATCTCATATGCAGCTACTTTTCTGAAGGAGATTTGGTGCCAGGATTCCAAACTACATGTCGATATCGGTCTCCTAAATGACTCAAATCTGGACGTCGATTGTTAAATAAAAAAATCACAGCATATCCACGGAGTGAATGATAATGAGTGGGCGAAGCTCTGGAGGTTCATCGGTAAACCGTGAATTTTCGTCCAGTACATCATCAAAGACGTGACAAACACTGCGTGTACATATACAAGAAATTTTATTCATTCGTAAAGGGTAGCTAGACGTGGCTTCCGGTCCCCCTTCATTATAACGGCTTTATGGTCGGTGAAGTGGAGGGATAGGGGTTCTTATATGGCTCCGTAGAGGATTCCTCGAGGGGGAGAGAGGGGGTGAGCGTAAAGGAGAGAGAGAGGAGGAGAGGAGGCACATCCGCTATGGGGATGTGGAACGAGGACGCCGCTCCGTAGAGTAGAGGATTCCTAGAGGAGAGAAAGGGGACGCGCGCGCCGCTTCGTACAGTAGGGGGATTCCTATACGAGAGAAAGGGGGTGAGCGTTGGAGAGGAGAGAGAGGGGGGAGGGGACACGCATGCTCTGGAGGGTTGTAGGACGCGGGCGCCGCTCCGTACAGTAGAGGATTGCTAGAGGAGACAAAGGGGGTGAGCGTTGGAGAGGAGAGAGAAGTGGAGGGGAACGCATATGCTCTGGAGGGGTATAGGACGCGGGAAGGAGGGATGGACTAAGCCTCCGCAAGCACATCCAAGCAAGATCAAGGAATGGAGCCAACCTGGGCGACAGACACCACCTGCCTAGCCATTGCTAAGCTGCCCCTCTATGCTCTCGGCCATGACTCTAGTGACTGTAGTGGTGCTGGACGGCCTTATTGTACTACAGTGTTCTGCTTGACATAGATGGCCACACCGCCTGTGGGACGCTCTGCTTCCTCGGTGCACACGATGGGAACTAGAGGTGGTCTGGAACGCGCTTATTCTTCATGGTCATCAGCGTCATCGTCATCATTATCACGAGATACTGCCGGTTACGCCTGACGTGGGACAAGGTTAGACTAAGAGGAGCTTCGCCCCTAAAATTTAAATTTTTGTTTAACGGTTATGTTTCAGAGCAAGGTGAACACATAGGATGTTTCACAGACACAATGCCTTAAACCAGCCAAGCCTGTGTAGCTCACGAACATAAGGTGTGTGGGTGCGAACTAGCTGGTACTCCATTATCAACTAGTTCTTGCGCAAAATTTCTAAGACAACGGACGAAACAGACACGGAAGGGCGCAAACTTCCAACAAATGCAACAGGAGGGCAGCAACTGCGTGAGCATGACATCAGTTTCATTGACAGAGAAGGAAATGGCCTTCTTGGAAGGAGCACTACATCTGGGGGAGTGATTAACGGATGCCCGCTGACACACTGCGCACCTGTGCCTGTGGCGTTTTTGTTTTGTCGTACTTATGTATATATATGTCACATTTCCATAATAAATTCAGTTGGAAGTTTGCGCCCGTCTGTGACTGTTTCGTCCGTTGTCTTAGAAATTTTGCGCAAGAAGTAGTTGATTACGACCATACTTAATAAGAAAATTTAAACAATATATGGGGCGAACACAGTCATGTGCTGGCCGCGGGCCGCAACCGAGAGCCTCGCGGGCCGCATCCGGCCCGCGGGCCGTGTGTTTGAGACCACTAGTATAGTGCCTTCGAATGAGACTGGGGCTCTTTAACGTAGCACTTCACAGTGCAGCGCTGTTCCAGCGTTCCGATATGACAACGAGACAAGCGTACACCCTCAAACACGTACATACATTTGAGCGATCTGCGCGAACCCAACTGAGCGTATGCAGTGTGAACTTAAAGGCTCGCTGACTTTCTTCCTCCAGCCGTTGCCCAAACAAGCTGACGTGAAGTGAAGGGTTAAGGAGGCGATGGGGGAAAAGTCTTACCGCTTCGCAGCCCCCAATATTGGTCGAGTCCACAAGTGAACAAGCTTCGCAATAGCTGCATAAATGAAAGTCAAGCGACGACGAGCTTCTCACAACCGTCTGCTCTCGGTCCCCAGCTTTCCGGAATGCAACATCATAGTTACTTGGCCGAAATTTTTACCGGCAATCTGCATCGTCATGACCCTGCACTTTACAAGAATGACGGAATAGGTCTGACTGTGTAAAGGTATGGGGCCCCCTTTCCGTAAATGGCGGGGGGGGGGGGCACTTCCCTGTCACCCCTGAGCGCACGCCTATGAGCACAACAGAGTCCATAACTGGGCTAGCTCGTTTAAATACATAGTCTAACTGATCTAAGCGCACACAGACGAAGACGAAAAGGAAGGAAAACATGACACGCGTTTGTCTTGTCGTCCTTCCTATTCGTCTTCGTCTGTGTGCGCGTATAGATCAGTGAAATGAGCAAAGCCACGCCTTGTCTCTTTACTCTCACGACGGTCCCTGTAGATTAGCAAAGTCAGCAATGCCGTAACACACTGTATAAGCATTCCAATCATGTAAATCTGCGCAATATTTGCCCAAGCCCGCGAGTAATTCCACAGAAACTGCAGCCTGATCGAAAAAATTCAGACTGTCAAGGATTATCAGCTCCCAATGGATAAGAAAGTAAGAAGCACCGACTGACCTGTACTCATGGTGAGGTGCTGGAGCCCGTACAAGAAATAAGCGCAAAAAAATTCTTCCTCCAGCAGGTGCAGCGGCGAAAGTAGAGAACGCGAGCTGCCGATGTTGGTGGCGATGGCGCTCTTGAGATTAACATGGACCAAGTGTTTATGCTGCAAAGAGAAGACCGCGTGCAATGAATATTTATAGCGCTTAATTTTGGACACCTTAATTAATAAGCGGTATCTAATTTACATTCACGTTGGTCCACCTGTACCTTTCTTTGTCGGGGTATGTGCCTCTCTTGACAGATGGCGCTGCAAATCAAAGGTTCAAAATTCTGAAGTGTGCAACAACCAGGAAAACACACAAATCGCCAACAGGGCTCCGCACCACAAGGGCGGCGATAGTGATTTGGTCCTGATGATGTTCCTTTGCGCTGCATATTCGATCTTCTCTCCTTCTGTTAGCAGGCGTGATGTGCGGATCTGCTGGTACACGAATTGGTTGATGCCAGAAACCGGTGGAGTCACTGAAAACGAGATACGGTAAATGTAATTAATAGTCGAGGAAGCAATGCATATAGGTATAGCAACGTGCTCGCATCGTATCACAGCAGTCAATACACCCAGAGCTGAAGAACATGTAGTGAAAGCGAGGATTAACCCTTTGCGGCCAGTTGTCGGGCAGCGCCCGACAACGCCACACGGCCGTAGCGGTCCGCTGTCGGGCAACGCCCGACGTGCGTGTTCCTCGTTTAAATTTCGCGATTTTCTCACTGCAAGTCGCGCGCACTTTTTTAAATACATGAAGCGCCATCTCTCGAGAAATGAGTGAGCTTTGTTTGTTGACGTTTACTTTTTTTTACACTAGGATGCAGCACTATGTTCAGCACGGAACCTAGAGCGTATCCACTCGCACGTGGATCGTTGAGAAGCATGGCCACGTTTTCACCGCGTGCGTTTTACGGTGGCGCTTGTGAACGATTGTGAAGAAAGGCTAGATGGAAGGAGCCACTTCATCTACAAGCTCCCAGGGCGAAGCAGCAAGGACTGCGCCGTTTGTAGCGTTAGGCAAACAAAAGGAGGCAGGAGGGAAACTGTGTTTTTCTGCAAAACCTGCAGTAACAACCCTGGCCTGCACCCAGGAGAATGCTTTGAGCGGTATCACACGCTGCCTAAATATCGCTGAAGGAGTTGCCTGCAGAATGTAAGAGCAAAAATAAATATCCTGTGAGTTTTTCTTCCGCAGTTCGTGCTTTTTCTTCGCGGCGCTAGAAACTGGCAAAATAGTTTCGGACCGGTAGAGGCGGAAAGTGGGTAAAAGTTTTGGACCGCAAAGGGTTAAGGAGACAAAGATATACGCGGGTGAAGTTCCACTTATTGAAAAATATTTGTTAGAAATAATCGTCTGGTAATAATTCTGGGGATTCTACTCGATCGATTACGTAAAGGAACTACGAAAACGGGAGGAAAAATAGGAGCACACATACGCGTAGTAAAATGTACCCAGGTCTAACCATCCTGCATTCGTTTCTATATTTTGTGTCTACAGTAATAAATTTATGTTTCCTTACTGACTGCCTGATGTGATGTAATTGAAATGATTAAGTGATGACAAGGTAAACATATTAGCTTTCGTAGATGAAGATTTTGTACTCGAAAGTCGTAGTAAGACTTATTTCGGGTAATTATAGAAAGCGTGCATGACGATTACGGCCGCGTAGTAGACCTTGGTGGAACTAATGTTCGAGGTGAACTCTTGGAGAGGAGAATTATGAGAGCCTTCTCAGGCTTTCTTATTTAAATGTTGGAAAAGCGCTAGCACCACGGTGAAATACGCGAGCTTTTAGGTGTGGCAAGGGTTGTCGAAGAAGACGAAGTAGAGAGACTGGAAATGGGCGACGGCCCATTTCCAGTCCATAACTGAGGTGCGCCAGTTCGGCAGAGGGGGTGTACTCTGCTTTTCACCAGACCAGTCCTGTGTACAAGATCTTCTAAAGTGCTCGATGTTCGGATCTCAACCGGTGAGCGCATTCATACCGCCACACTTAGCATGCACCCGAGGTTTAGTCCGTGGCGTCGATGCCAACATGACACCTTCCGAAGTACTGGAATTGTTTTCACCAGCAGGTGTTATTTCAGTCTATAGATGTGGACGGGTGGTTGACAAGAATAAAAATACCAACCGAATCTGTCATAGTGACATTTGCAGGGTCAGTCCGGCCATCAGAAATTAAGGCTTGGCCTCTGATTTACAGAGTTGAACCTCTTTCCCTTCGCCCGCTCCAATGCGTAAAGTGCTGGCGTTATGGGCACACTATCAAAGGTTGCAGATCAGCTGTCAGGTGTAGAGTATGTGGAGAAGGTCACAATTCTAGCGAATGTCAGAGTAACGAAGAAAAGTGTTGTCTATGTAATGCAGATCATGCTGCAGATAGTTCAAATTGTTCTGCAAAGGCACGCGAACTGCAAATTCTTGAGACGGTAGAACGAAGACGGTGTTCACGGAGGGAAGCATTAGCTGAATTGCAAACACGAACGCATGGTTACGCTGGTGTCACGGCCCGTAATATACCATTAATGGAAGGAGCTCTCTCCGTTCCTATTGCGGAAGCAATCGAGAAGGCTGTGGAAAAGGCAATGGAACGCATCGCTACGAACCTTTGCGATTCATTGGCCCAAATACTCACAAACCAGATGGCCCAAATGTTTGGCACCGCAGAAAATCTCAGCCTATCACCTCAAATTAGTGGCGATTCTGGGAATTTAAAGGAGACTAGATCAGATATATCATCTCAGGGAGCACAGTCTGCAGGAGCATTCGCTGAAATCAGACCGACTCAAAGCGAGGTTATCACGGATGAAGTGCAGGACGCAGATGATATGGAGACAGATCCCCGATCGCTAAAGCGCTCAAGATCCCCTTGACCAAAAAGGGTACTTCTCCAGTCCATTCAAAGACTAAGAAGTACCAGAAGGACAGCCTGTCTAAAGCCGATTTTCTTAAAGATAATATTCTAGGCAAGGCTGTCACCGAGGCTATCTTAGCAAAACCATAATGTCACTTAAAATTCTTCACTGGAATTGCCGATCAATTCACTCAGCAGTAACTGATTTGAAATATTTGGTATCAAAATTCAGTCCAGATATAATTGCACTACAGGAAACCTGGCTTTCTATGCATCAGTCTTTTAGATTAAATAAATTCAGATCTTTCCGACTAGACCGTCCATCGAAAGGTGGAGGTCTTGCGTTTTTTTATTAACAATAGAATAAGTCTCAAGGCAAAAATTGCATATAAGCATATGTCACATGAAAGTGAACTACTTGCCTTAGAAATAACTTTGCCAGACTGCATGCCTATTTTGTTAGTCAACGCATACTTCCCCACAGGTGTAATAGATACTCGATGTTTGGACGCTGCAGTAACATCTGGTTATAAAGATAAAATTCTCGTCGGTGATTTTAACTCGCATCATACGTGTTGGAGTTTCCGCACCGATCGATGCGGTAAAAAGATTGTGGGAGTGGGCAGCAGATAACAACCTGTTCTGCCTAAATTCTAGAACGCCTACTTATATTTGTGATCGATCTCGTTCAGCTTTGGATCTAAGTTTTGTGAGTTCATCACTCACTAGCTTAGCATGGTCTGCCTTACAGTGTGCTACCAACAGCGATCACTTGCCAATAATATTTGAGATTGCTTGCCCAGTAACACCGTCATGCTCTCAGACTCGAGTATTCATTAATTATAAAAAATTTAAAAAAGATCTAGAATATGCTTTGACCACTCATTCAGAAGAGCAGGAAGATACGAAAGCCATGAGACTAGGTGCGTTGATAAAAAAGAACGTACAAAAAAGCAGAATTTGTTGTTGAATCGGCAAAAAGCGCAACCCATAGTCCGTGGTGGAATACAGATTGTGCACGAGATTTCCGACGACGTCAGGCAGCTTGGAAAAAGCTTATGTATAACCAGTGCCCCCAAAATTGGTCTGATTACAAGTTTTACGCCGCAACTTTTAAACGCACAGTTGCTTCAGCTAAAGAAGAATATGATAAGAAACACTACGATTACCTTTCGAAACCTAAGAACAAAAAAGGCGCTGTTTAGGTTTATGAGGTCACGTAAAATTCTGCCGTCTCCAACTAATATAGAGTGTCAGATTATGTCGTCAGAAGAAATGAAGAAATCTTTAGAAAACATAGCCAAAGGCCTGGAGTGTCGCTTTACATCAACTAAAAAGTGCGATCTGCAAAAACCAACGTTAATGATGGATTTTACTAAAGTTACATTGGAAGAATTAGCTCAAGTAATTCAAGATTTGCCCTCGTCAACTCCAGGTCCGGATGGAAATTACAGTTGGCATGATAAAAATATTATTCAAATTATCACCAGGTGACCTTTTAAACACTGTAAATTATTCATTAAAATACTCCTGGATACCGTACGATTGGAAGTTAGCTAAAATAATTCCGATACAAAAAAGACAAGGATTCGGCTATGACATAGAAAACGTACGACCCATTTCTCTTACTTCTAATATGATAAAACTCATAGAGAGGGTGCTCCATAAGAGAATTACAGTTTGGATGTCTGAAAATTTATTACTAAATCCTAATCAAATTGGTTTCAGGGTGGAATGCTCAATATGGTGTGCACACGCAGACTTAGAAAGCCGCATTCAGCTTGCTCGCAAAAGAAGGCAACATGCTGCTCTAGTGACATTAGACATAGCCAAAGCGTACGACAGTGTGGGAACATTCAGTTTTATTGGACATCTTACTGAGCCACAATTTCCCAAAATATATAATTGCGTGGTTGAGGGAATTTTTAAGGGCACGTGAATTTTATTGTTTTAAGGATGGTTGCGCATCATCAAAGTTCAAACAAACTCGCGGAGTCCCCCAGGGCGCCGTCTTGTCACCGGTATTATTTAATATATTAATGAGCTCAATCCCGAAGTACCAGGATGTCAAAGTATATGTTTATGCAGACGACATTGCATTTTTCGCGGCAGATAGTGATATATATTCCTTATATCAAAAACTGCAGATATATATGAATATGTTGGAGGCATGGCTTGAGACAATCTGCATGACATTGAATGTAAATAAATGCGCATTGTTAATATTCCCGTTAGCAGATCCTATCTCCATTTCGATATGTTATAAACAAGAGCCTATTCCACAGGTTGAGTCACTGAAATATTTGGGAATAATTTATAATGAAAAACTAAACTGGACTCCACACATAGAGAGTATCGCCTCTAAGGCACAACGTGCCTTAGGCATTCTCCGTAGATTGAGTCACCGAAGATATGGATTACATAGGAATACACTGATCATGATATATAAAATGTACATGCGACCAATATTGGAATTCGGGTGCATACTGTTCTCCGGTGGCCCAGCTTAATAAAATTAAGCCTCTGGTTATTCTGGAACGAGAAGCCTTGCGATTATGTCTAGGGCTCCCTAAGTTTGTATCCAACAGCGTCATGTATAAGGAAGCGCGCTTGCCAACATTGCTTTGTCGTTTCCGTATCCTGACGGTGCAGACATTCTTAAAGTTTTATAGCTACCCGCTAAGACGATCTGAATATGCTTTTTATAAATGACCCAGACTCCTTTTTTTCTTGCCCACTCGCCACGGTTTCGTACGCCTCAGATAATTTTTGTTCAGAAACAACTGGACAGGATAAATGTCAAAATTCGAGAGGTGCCTGCAGCAATTGTTTCAAATCAGAATCTTAAGATAGAATACGATGAGATTTTTCCGCCTAAGCCCAAACTCCAACCATTCATGGTCTTAAATAGCCGATTGCAAGATTATCTCGCACACGCGGAAACAAAAAATATAATTGCCACAGATGCTTCAGTGATTGACGAAAAGACAGGCGTAGGCATATACTCCCATTTACTTGGATGGTCTTTTTCGTTAAGATTACCGGACTACACTCCCGTGTTTGAAGCCGAACTCTTGGCAATTATTCTAGCGCTGCGGAAGCTACCTTTGAACGCCCATGACGCAATAATAATTACTGACTCCTTGTCAGTATGTACGTCCCTTACAGCCACATCAAAATCAATCGCCTTAAAGACGCTCTGTATGCTAGTCCCTCCACAACTGAATATCGTAAAATTATTATGGGTACCTGGCCATTGTGGATTAGAATTAAATGAAATGGCGGACTCACTAGCACGAGCGGCATTGAATGGCCCAATACTCTCGGTCCTTCATGTAGTGGCTAATATAACTGCAACAAGATACAGAAACTTTTCGCTTCGTGCAGACGCCATGGAATCAATAACGTCATGTACAGAAATCGGTCATTTAAAATTTCCGTGGAAAAGCCAGTGGTGTAATAACAGACAATTGGAAGTCCTAATAACTAGATTAAGATGTCGTGTTCCTCCGTTAAATTTATATTGATACAGGGCTGGTCTGGCGGTATCACCCCTCTGCAACTTTTGCTTAGAAGTGGAATCAATCGAGCACTATTTTTTGTCATGTCCCCGATACAGATTAATAAGAAAAAGACTACTTCTTATCCCTTTTGCTAAACTGGGACTGAACTGCACAAGTGATAATATACTCTCTTTCGGTGCTTCGGATCTGGGCTTCAGCCACGAGGACGCTTTTGATGCCGTTTGGCAATTACCTTCATGAAACGAAACGAATGCGAATTTAAAATCCTTACTTCTGTACCTATTATAACTGCAGTGATGAATTAACAAAAAAAAGTTTATTATATTTTATTCCATTTGTTATTTCAGTTACTTATTTATTTTTAACTTTCAATTCAAGTTATATACAAAAGAAATATAGTGTCTGATCTGAATCGGTGAAAAACAATTATTGCACACTTTCTGATTATATATGGGGTTCTTTTGGTTGTGAGCACAACATCAAAATTCATAAAATCGAAAAGTCTTAACTTCTTCATATAGTGATCTCTTGGCCGATCCCCCGGAGTGGGTATGAGCCGTACCAAAGGGAACAACAACAACAACAACACGCCCTGTTCGCCTTTGTGGCGTAGTGTAGCCTGTGTGGCATATGAGTGATTATGTTTAAGTAAATTATTCTATAGCATTTCTACTACGTCTCATGTCTTCAACAAAGCCCGAAGACAACATATTCAGAAGTGGGATTGCCATGAAGTCGCCACCGAGATTGAATGTGAGTTTGAACAGTCGACGGAGCGTGTTAACCCTAAATGGAACCGATCGAGGGAACATCCAGCCCGACTGGCGGTGTAGACACAGACTCTGGCCACGGAGACACCATCACGGCTCGCGACCTCCTGCAAGTCCTCCAAGAAAAGGACCGACTGCTATCGATCCTGCTGGAACGACTGACTGTGGCCGGCGCGGCGCAGCCTCAACCAGCGTCAACGTTCCAGGTGATTACTGACTTGAGCCAGAACATCAGTCCCTTCGACGGCTCCGAGGACGCTCCTTCAGCGCGTGAATGGATAGTCAACATTCGTCGAACTTCGAACCTTCACAAGTGGCCAGCTGCATACACGCTCGAAACTGCCAAGGCCCGGTTGGTTGGAGCTGCCAAGGATTAGTACCGTTCGAGGAGCTCCCAAATCACGTCATGGGAAGAATTCGAGGTACGTTTCCGTCGGACCTTCGTGAGCCAGACTCGCGTCGCGGAACGATGGCGCACAATGCAAGAGCGCGTGCAGCAGCTTAACGAGAGCACGACCGCCTATTTCCACTCAAGGTGCGTCTTTGCCATGAAGTAAACCTGGACTTCAACAATACACGAGAACAAGTTCTCACGGGTTTACGCTCTCGCGAACTCTGCACTATGCTCTTGGTAAGGACGCATGACGACGACGACCTACTGCACGACATCTTGGAGTTCGAGCGCATCGAACGAGAACGGCGGGAGCTTTTCGGATCGCGCAACCGAAGCTTCATGACACCATCATTTTCGGAGCGCAGCCTGCCCGCTACCATGACAAGAGAGGAGACCATTGACTCGAACCATGGAACGGACCGACGACAGCCATTGCCACCCATAAACCAACACGGTGAGCGCAAGTGCTACAACTGCAACATCTACGGCCACATAGCACGTGACTTTCCGGAGCCTAAGCGACCGCTTAAGTGCCAGCTTTGCCAAGCAACGGACCACACAAAACGCAACTGCCAAGCCTTCTCAAGTAACGAGTCTAACGTCGTCGCAGAAGCGCTCCCTTGCACCGGGGGCCGGTCATGTGTTGATCAAGGAAGTGATCTTCAACGATTACTTCACTTTAATAGGCCTCATCGACACGGGACAGTTCCGGTTGCTTGTTGCGTGCGTCAGCGGCGGCTCGATGCGGTATTGAGATGGTTCTGGAACCTACTCCTCTGTACGGATTTGGCAGCAACAACGTGCCAGCGACTAGAAGCCTTGGTCACTGCCAAGCGAAGATTAGCATCGATGGCGTTGCCGCGGAGAAAGTTCCTATATTAGTGGTTCCTGACGACGCCCAAAGTGTTGATCTACTGGTGGGCAGAACCTTCACCAACCTACCCTTCGTTACTTATTGCAAAGTCGGTAGCACGTTTCGCTTCTACCACCTAAACGACTGCCCTTTCTCAGGTGTAGTGCCGTTAGAACAGCAGTCGAAGCTGAAACTTAGACCAAGAGAAGAACGTGAGCTTCAACAAGATACAGTCAACGACATTACTACATCTACCGATCGATCTGTGACTGGCTTTCACGAACAGTGTGGACGTCATGTGCTTCTTGACATGCAAGAGGAAGAAATAGCAGAGTCACTGTGCTCCACGGATGTCAATGCGGCTGTGATTGAGACAACTTCAGAGTACGGCAGCCCACTACTTGTGGACAAGAAGAACGATGACAAACGGCTTGCAGGTCACCGGAGACAAGCTTTCACAAAGAAATATAGGTCGTCAAATATTGAACACCAGTTGAAAATCTCAGCAGAGGAAAGCAAGCACAGGACAACGTTCAGAGACCCAAAGATCGGTCAGCGTTCCAGAAAGTGCACATTCGGTAAAGAAAGCATTGGCCCATCGGTTTCTCGTTCGACAAGAGGACGGAGAGAACCAACAGAAGAGAAGACAAGTGCCACTTCTAAGCTTCCAAAGCCACAAACTGTCCATGATATAAAAAGATTGTTTAGATTAGGGAGCTTCTACCGCAACTTAACTCCCGAAGCACGCCCTCACCGCTGAGTCTTTTACGAAATTTTTTTTTTCATGATCTTTCGGCACACCTTCCTATGTGGGAAGAGGATTCCGATGTGAAGTTCTTGTGTGTTGTGAAACGATATTTTTTTTTTTTTTGCACTTTCGTGTTGAGGCTTTCCCCAAGGTCAAGCCAGTCATGATGGCCGGAAGTGTTTAGGCTGTGTGCTGTGCAAATCTTTAGCATTAGTTCGTGTATATAGTGCTTGTGTGTTTTTGTTTATTTGTTTGTTGAACTTCCTTCAGGTTTGAGTAATCCTGCTTATTTGTTTTTGTTTTTTATGCATCGTCTGCCATTTAGGCAGGAAATTGAATAGGAGGATGGCCGAGCTAAAGCAATTAACTTGTTGTGATCGCCTTAACGAGGACGTGAAAGCTTTTCAGGATGGCCGAATGTTGGAAAAGCGCTAGCACCACGGTGAAATACGCGGGCTTTTAGGTGTGGCCAGGGGTTGTCGAAGAAGACGAAGTAGAGAGACTCACGCGCTGTTCGCCTTTGTGGCGTAGCGTAGCCTGTGTGGCATACGAGTGATTATGTTTAAGTAAATTATTCTGTAGCATTTCTACTACGTCTCGTGTCTTCAACAAAGCCCGAAGACAACGTATATATATATATATATATATATATATATATATATAAGGAACAAAAGAGAGTACGACGCACGTTGGTTTTGCACGGTATATTTTCTGACGTTTCGGCTTGGGACCAGACTGTCAAAAGTGAAACTATACAGTGCCAAACCAACGAAAGTCGTATTTTCTTTCTTGTTTTATATATATATATATATATATATATATATATATATATATATATATATATATATATATATATATATATATATATATATATATATTGTAGTGAAGAGAAGTAGACACAACACCCGTACGCTGGGCCGGCTGTTCTATTCTGTTCTGAGCCAGTCACAAGCCCAAAGCCCACAACCCAGTTCTCCCTCTTCGACTTCGGTCATCCACACTCGGCCACACTGCTTCGGTGCGCATCATTAAAAAAACACAGGAAACGCAGCTTATCGGTTCTTCCGAAGCTCTCTCTTCTTAAGACGAGACACGTGCACGGAAAAATTGTTTCTCTTGCGTTTGTCCACACTGGTTTCACATGCCGGATATCGTACACGCCACGTGTTCTCACCCAGCCTTTCAGTGATGACGAAGGGTCCGTCGTACTTTGCGTAAAGCTTTTTCCCAGGCGACTGCGTGCATCGTTCGACCCACACTTCGTCCCCTACATTGTATTGTGGTGCTGGTCGGTGGCGGCGGTCATAGTACCGTTTCTGGGCCTTTTGCGCTTTTGCAGTTTTCTGGCGTGCCTTAGCCCGGATGACGCGGCAGGTGGTCTGTCTTGAAGCGGTACGTCCGACTTTTAATGGGGTGCTCAAATTCTGAACGGCAGTCAGTTTCGGGATCTGCCCGTAGACCACTTCATAGGGTGAAGTTCCAGTTGACACCTGGAACGCCGTGTTAATTGCATACGCAGCTGCTTGCAAGTGATCGTCCCAGTCTGCTTCATTTGGTTTCTTGTTCTTACAGTAAGGAATAAGTCGAGCCTGTAAAGTCTGGTTGTACCTCTCTGTCAAGCCATTCGCCTGGGGATGGTACGCTGACGTGAAATGATGTTCGACACCAGCATTTCGGAGGTACGACCGGAGTTCCCGACTGCGGAAAGTAGTCGCTCTGTCTGAGATGATCTTCCTAGGTAGGCCGTGTTTCCATTCAAAGCGGTCCTGCAGAAATTTGATCACAAGGCCAGCTGCGAGAGAAGGCACCGCAGTAACTTCCACAAACTTGGACAAGCGGTCCACTGCGACTAGAATGTGCCGGTTCCCTGCTGCTGTAGTTGGTAATGGACCGACGTGATCAATCCCGATGGTGTCAAAAATAGTGTCAGGGGCCGGAATAGGTGTGAGCAGTCCAGGTTGGCATCCCGGGCGACGCTTATGCTTTTGGCACACCTCGCAGCTAGCGACGTAGGATCGAACGCTTCTCTCCATCCTCGGCCACCAGAAACGTTCCTGGATCTTCCGAAGGGTAGCGCGGCGGCCTACGTGTCCACCTTCCGGGGCATCATGAATGGCGTGCAGGATTTCAGAATGCATGGTGGATGGAATTACTAAGAGGTGGCGTTCTTCTTGGTCAGTGGTCCAATGGCGTCGATACAATGTTCTTCCACGAAGGACAAACTTTGAGTTACTGTGCGTGTCTTCGAGGGACGTTATTATTGCTGCCAAATCCTCATCGTACCGTTGAGAGTTTGAAACGTCCTGTTGCGAGAACCAAATCCAACCTTCTTTGGTTTCGGGTGAGCTTTCCTCGCATGGGTTTCGTGACAGGGCATCAGCAAGCTGGTTTAGTGTCCCTGCTCGATGCTTCACGTCGTAGGTGTAGTCTTGCAGACGGATTATCCAGCGAGCGAACTTGTGTTTAAGGTGTTGCTTGGCAAACATCCAAGTAATCGCCAGCATTGTCCGTCACCACCGTGAACTTGCGGCCAAACAAGTAGTGCCGGAACTTCTCGTCTACGCTCCAAACAACAGCTAGGCACTCCAACTCGTTCGAGTGGTAATGACGTTCCGTATCTGATAACTTGCGGCTGGCGTAAGCTACGACATGCTCAACTCCGTCTGGGTCGCGCTGAACGAGGACCGCTCCTAGACCAACTTGGCTTGCGTCAGTGTGTACTTCAGTGTCCCACTGATCGTGGAAGTGACTCAAAACGGGACACTGCGTCAGCCGTTGCTTGAGGGTTTGAAAGGCGGCATCTTGTGAAGGGCCCCACGCAAAAGTCGACGCTTTCTTAAGCATATTTGTGAGTGGAGCTGCCGTCGATGCGAAGTTAGGAACAAACTTGCGCAGGTACGACGCGAGGCCTAAAAATGCCTGCAGCTGTTTCAAACCCATTGGAGTAGGGAAGTTGGCTACCGCTGCTACTCGTTCAGGCAAAGGTTGAACACCGTCTGCAGAAATGGTGTGTCCCAAGTAAGAGATCGTGGGCGATAGAAATTGGCATTTTTCTCGGTTCAGTCGGAATCCAGCATCAAATAGCCTTTGCAGAACTTCATTCCAAATTTCGAAGGTGCTCTTCCTCTGTTGTTCCCACGACCAATATGTCGTCCAGGTACACGACACAAGCGTGGTCTTTCAACGGGCCGAGGACAACATTCATGGCGCGCTGAAATGTACTCGGCGCTGTTCTCAGCCCAAAAGGCATGCGGTTAAACTCATAGAGGCCAGAAGGTGTCCGGAACGCTGTTTTGCACTTGTCTTCTTCGGCAACGTTAATTTGCCAATATCCCGAACGAAGATCAAGTGATGAAAAGAATGTCGAGTGCCGTACAGGTGTCTATGGCGTCGTCGATGCGAGGAAGCGGATATGAATCGGGGATGGTGTGCTTGTTTAACTCCCGATAATCGACGCAAAACCTGAGGCTCCCATTCTTCTTCCGGACAAGGACAACTGGTGCGGTCCAGGGACTAGAAGATGGTCCAATTACGCCAGCGGCCAGCATTTCCTGCACGTGTTCGGCAATTACGGCCCGTTCGTGTTCGGCGTAACGTCGCAGTGGTATAGAGATGGGTGCATGACCATCTGTGGGTATGGGATGTTCAAGTAAGGTAGTACCCGGAAGCTGCGACGTGCTTTCCGCAAAAATCGGTCTGTGCCGTTCGAGTACTGAGGAAAGTGTTGTAGTTCCGGCAGGCTCACCTCCAGTGACTGCAGTCGAACCCGAAACCAGTGGACGGAGAAAGACTCCGCCACTCTCGATGACGAGCTGTACGTCACCAGACAGGAGATAGTCAGCTCCCAGGACCAAGTCGGCAGGCAACTGCTCGAAGACGGGAACAGCGGCAAGGAATTTCCTCCCGGCCTCGGTGTGGATCTGCATGTCTAGTGCACCGACAGGTAAGGCGCTGCCGCCGAGGCCGCGAAGGGGGTGGCTCGGTCCAAGGCTGGAGGGTGGCGGGGGCGTGTCGTCGAAACAACGCTGTGGGCGCTGCGCTCCAGTATCCACTAGAGCCGTAAGCTGCCCGATGCCGTCGATGCGGACGCGAACTGTCAGGAACGGCCGCGTTTGGAATTGGATGCCTTGATGTGGAGCTTGTGGGCAGCTCTCGTATCCATGTCCGCGGTGACTGCAACGACAGCAACCATGTCGCATGGTAGCGCGCTCCTGCGCAGGGAGAGCAAGGACGCGCCGTCTAGCAGTGTCCTGCAATTCTGCCGCCCTTCGGATGAAAGTCCGGATGTCATCCTGTGCTGTATGCATAGACAGTATGGCCGCGTGCGTCGAGTCATATACGCCATCGACGACGTACTGTCTGGCTGCCGGAGAGGGCCAGGCTATGTCACAGGCTTGCAGGAGGCGTAATTTCTCGTAGATGTAGGCCGAAATGTCATCTGTTGAGGCTTGCCGGCGCGACCGCATCTCCATAAATCGAGTGTCGTAAGCACCTGGAAGCGGTGCAAATATGGACGTCAGGGCGGCGCTCCATGTAGACCATGAGGTGTACTTGTGCCCCTCAAAACGATGCCATGCTTGGGCAGCTCCTCTGAGACGCTCTTCCGCGACGGATTTCTTGGTGGACTCTGGCCAAGAATATCTCAGCGCAACAGAGTTGACGCTGCCGATCCAGGTGGCAGGGTCGTCCTTATAACCATGAAACTCCGGAATTGCAGTCTCAGGCAGGGTTGCCGTTGGTGGCTACTTTGCGCCAAATTGGCTACTTTTCGACCCCGTCTGTCGACAAAAATTAGCAGTTGGCGCCATGGCTATTTTCTGGCTACTTTTAAAGAGCTGATTCGGCGCATTAAGTAGCCATTTTTGCAGATGAAACACATTGTGTTTAAGCTTTTCTCTCGCTTCAGCGGATGCGTACGGTCATCCTCCACCCACCAGTAGGCTGGTGCGCATCGAGGCACCCTTACGCGATGCTTAGCGCGTCTCCAAATACGGGAGTGGTGAAGTTGCGTGCATGGTGACGAACACGTGGACAGCTTGGTGCTCAAGCTTCCCGCCATCTATTCTGATGCTACTCGCAAGTTTTACGAATAACTCTGATGCGTAGTTCTCGTGTAAACTTGGGAAAACAGACATCTGCAACAAAATTTAGCTGGCCTGTTAATCTACAACTAGAATTTGGTCTGCAGCTTCAACGAAAATCTGTTTCAACTTTACATGTTCCTTCTGACTTGCTGGCTGGAATATTCTAACATAACTTTGTGTCTGGCAAGAACTCATATTTTCTACATAAAATATATGCACGCGTAATGAATTTATCATAATTCGTTCACTTAATTTATTTCCAACTTATCGGTGGCTTTCTATGCTCTTACTTATTCAAAATGGTATTATTCATTGATCAATACTAAAGAATCTGCTCATAATACCACTTCTGTTTCACTTGGCTACAAATTTGGCGATAATATTAAATGGCATGGCTACTTTGGCTATTTTTGGCTTGAGTTCTGGCTCCTTTTTCAAGTCCACCCAACGGCAACCCTGGTCTCAGGAAGTAGCGCGAGTGCAGCACACCCTATGCCAGAAGTATAACATCTTGCCAAACTGCTGAGCTGTTGTGCCAGCGTGGCAATGTCGGCGTCGCAGTACTGCCGTGTAGCCGCCGTGGAGGCTTGGACGCCGTCCTGGGACTCCGGGAGTACTTGTTGGTTGCGAAGGGCCACGGATGTAGGCGGGTTAACGTATTCCGATGACTCGGTGTTTTGTGACTGCGCCATTGTAGTGAAGAGAAGTAGACACAACACCCGTACGCTGAGCCGGCTGTTCTATTCTGTTCTGAGCCAGTCACAAGCCCAAAGCCCACAACCCAGTTCTCCCTCTTCGACTTCGGTCATCACACTATATATATATATATATATATATATATATATATATATATATATATATATATATATATATATATATATATATATATATATATATATATATATATATATATACCGTAGCTCAGTGGTAGAGCATCGGACGCGTTATTCGAAGCCACTTTTTCTTTCTTCACATTTACATTACAATTACTTCTAATAATGTCCCCTATACTTTCCTTGGCATCATTGTCTGTTAGTTCTCATTAATGATGTGTTTAACAAAGCAAACGAGCCCTTAAGTTCACACTTCTTTCCTTCGTTCATACCGAGGGTCTCGTTCAGGCAGACTTGTTGCCTTCAGGTGGTATGCGAGGGGTTATTAGTCAGCTGCCCGCTCGTAATAAGATCACGTGCTACGTGACGCTTACAGGCAAAAAGAGCGCCGTAATGGCAACAGGCGTCGCTGACTGACGCTCCCACGTTTAAAATGCACATATATACCCTATAAAGTGGATGGAGAGATGACCGCCACCGTACTTCGGTGGTAGAGCATCGGACGCGTTATTCGAAGGTCGCAGGTTCGGATCCTGCCGGTGGCAAGTTATCTTTTTCGTCCACTTTTCTTGCTTCACATTTACATTACAATTACTTCCAATAATGTCCCCTATTTTGAAGCCATGTTTAAACTGCGCGAAGACGACAACACGTTAGACACATAGAACACGCACACACGACGCGAAGACGACAACACGTGTCTAACGTGTTGTCGTCTTCGCGCAGTTTAAACATGGCTTCAAAATCGATCAACCAACTAGCCCAACAACATGCATTACTTCAGTATATGTCCCCTATACTTTCCTTGGCATCATTGTCTGTTAGTTCTCATTAATGATGTGTTTAACAAAGCAAACGAGCCCTTAAGTTCACACTTCTTTCCTTCGTTCATACCGAGGGTCTCGTTCAGGCAGACTTGTTGCCTTCAGGTGGTATGCGAGGGATTATTAGTCAGCTGCCCGCTCGTAATAAGATCACGTGCTACGTGACGCTTACAGGCAAAAAGAGCGCCGTAATGGCAACAGGCGTCGCTGACTGACGCTCCCACGTTTAAAATGCACATATATACCCTATAAAGTGGATGGAGAGATGACCGCCACCGTACTTCGGTGGTAGAGCATCGGACGCGTTATTCGAAGGTCGCAGGTTCGGATCCTGCCGGTGGCAAGTTATCTTTTCGTCCACTTTTCTTGCTTCACATTTACATTACAATTACTTCCAATAATGTCCCCTATACTTTCCTTGGCATCATTGTCTGTTAGTTCTCATTAATGATGTGTTTAACAAAGCAAACGAGCCCTTAAGTTCACACTTCTTTCCTTCGTTCATACCGAGGGTCTCGTTCAGGCAGACTTGTTGCCTTCAGGTGGTATGCGAGGGATTATTAGTCAGCTGCCCGCTCGTAATAAGATCACGTGCTACGTGACGCTTACAGGCAAAAAGAGCGCCGTAATGGCAACAGGCGTCGCTGACTGACGCTCCCACGTTTAAAATGCACATATATACCCTATAAAGTGGATGGAGAGATGACCGCCACCGTACTTCGGTGGTAGAGCATCGGACGCGTTATTCGAAGGTCGCAGGTTCGGATCCTGCCGGTGGCAAGTTATCTTTTCGTCCACTTTTCTTGCTTCACATTTACATTACAATTACTTCCAATAATGTCCCCTATACTTTCCTTGGCATCATTGTCTGTTAGTTCTCATTAATGATGTGTTTAACAAAGCAAACGAGGCCCTTAAGTTCACACTTCTTTCCTTCGTTCATACCGAGGGTCTCGTTCAGGCAGACTTGTTGCCTTCAGGTGGTATGCGAGGGATTATTAGTCAGCTGCCCGCTCGTAATAAGATCACGTGCTACGTGACGCTTACAGGCAAAAAGAGCGCCGTAATGGCAACAGGCGTCGCTGACTGACGCTCCCACGTTTAAAATGCACATATATACCCTATAAAGTGGATGGAGAGATGACCGCCACCGTACTTCGGTGGTAGAGCGTCGGACGCGTTATTCGAAGGTCGCAGGTTCGGATCCTGCCGGTGGCAAGTTATCTTTTCGTCCACTTTTCTTGCTTCACATTTACATTACAATTACTTCCAATAATGTCCCCTATACTTTCCTTGGCATCATTGTCTGTTAGTTCTCATTAATGATGTGTTTAACAAAGCAAACGAGCCCTTAA
>JALIZH010018312.1:0-54885 GCA_030522465.1 Rhipicephalus appendiculatus | reverse complement strand
CACAGGACTGTTAGGTACAATAAAACTTACGATCATATTTTAGTACGACATGCAGTTGTTAAATATATGCAGCGAAAAATGCAAAATGGCCCACCTCTTCACTTCGATTTTATGTTTGTTTGAATTCAAAAAGTGTTTTATGCCGGGGTCCACCACGGCTCCACTGAAGTATTTCCTTCAGTGGAGCCGTGGTGGAGCCGTGACGTATTTCATGCCAGTGGAGTGAAATATATGCAAGAGATGGCAAAGAAAAAAATAAAACAAAAAGTTGCGTCGCAACGACTCGAACCTACGACCCCTCGCTCCGCAGCGCGTGATGCGACCCCACTCAGCCACATAGCGTACGTCTTTCAGTTTGCTAACGGCGCGAGCTATTTATATACACCATTTACCGCTGGCAGGTATTCGGATATCGGTGACTTCAGCGTGATCTTGTTATCAGCGGCGAGATTGCGCGAAGGTTCCGGAGGGCGCGTTTTAAAGGTCGTCGCCCCGCGCGTTGCCTTGCGCGCGCGCTTCAACAGGGCGTGGTCACTCGTCCGCCCGCGCGTATCTCTTGATCGGGGCGGTTGGATTCGTGTTTGGCTTTCCCCGCAAGTTTGAGCAGAAGTTATAGACAGCACGAAGGTCACTTCGCTCGCTGCAGCGGCCGCGTTTGCAATATATGCGTACTACTCACACACGAGTAACAATTGTGACAGTTGTTAGTTCGCGCTCGTCCTCTGTGTGATCTTTTCGCGTGTCCTTTCTGCTTGAAGAACATGCTGCAAGTTTCGAGCGGCTTGCCCTTCTTCGCGTGACATTACAATTTGTTGCTATGGCATTCATTTCTTTGACCTTGTTGCGAAACAATGCACAACAAACTCTCAACTTCATCTGTGAAGACACGTTTCACGTTCGTGTTATACCAATTTTTATGACATAGGTATCAGTCATGTCTTTTTTTTCATTTGCTGTTATAAATTACGCGCGGACGAACTAGCACAGTCGGCGTTGTAGTGTTGCCTTGTTTTGATTATTTGCTTAATTATTTTCAATTGAATGATACCAAAACCTAACTAGATACCTTAAGGTAAAAGCAGATAATGGCATCTAATACTCACAAAAGAAGTCTGCCGGTTTGGAGAAGGAATGTTAACACACAATCAACGTAATAAAGAATACCGTTGTTGCATTACGGCAGAAGAAGCAATTGAAGTAGGTGACAAGTGAGGAACACAAGACGTGGGTACTATTATGGCGAGTAACTAATGACCTTAAAATCACGTAAAATGCATAAGAGTGTCGGCTTCCAGATATCAAATATATATGTTGATGAAGTTTGACAGCCTTACTTGAAACGATACCCGAGTGGAATTCCAATGTTTCAAGATTGATGAAGCTGTAAAAAATGGCACTACCTGAAAGCTGTGGCAAAGAACTTTGCCATAGCAAATAAGTCTTACACAAAATACGAAAAGACTCATGCCATTAAAGTTCAGATTATATCAAATGCCAAGAGGGGAGGGGGCTGCTGAACTAACTTAGTAGTGCCCTGGGTTGTTTTGCAAAATAGATTTGAGGAAACAGCAGTTAAGACTGAAAATGAAGTTAGTTGGTATAGACCATCATATGATTGCTAACCCAACCGACAGGGACGTGAAGAATGAACGAAAGACCACGATAGCCCTGTGTTCCCTCCTTCTTTAATAGAACCCATGATGAACACGAGAAAAAAGGTATATATGTATAACTGGGTTGAGATTCGAAGCCTTTGCAAACTATATCCCATAAAAAATTTGGAAAACAGTTTTGGTTAGTTGATTTACGAGAATATGTCCCTTGGTGATCCATAGATGGAGAACAAATGTATTAGAAGAAGAGGCACAGCATACAGGCCTCAGCTTGCATGCTGTGCTCTTCAACTCTGGACAGGGGAAAGGGAAAACAGTGACCAAGACGAGGATGGGGACAGGAAGAGGTGATAAATATGTACAATAACTACGTAACACACTGGTTTCTTAAAGTTTAGTGTATAGCCCAGTACTTTTCAGAAAAGGCGATTCATTCTATGAGAGACACGGTAGTGAAAAGTTACAGATGTTCTCGTGCGCTGGCATCATAAGCAAGTGGGCCACTAGCCTATGACCTCCATCTCAAATTGGACCACCATTGCCGGGATCGGTTCCGCCTTCTTCAGATCAGCAGCCAAGCACCGTAACCACTTAGCCACCACGGCTGTTTGCGATACTGGTAAATAATACGTATTCAATGGACTTCGCAAACAAACTGCCTGCATCTGTAGTGCAGTATTCCCTCCATATTTGATTAAAACAAGAATATTCAATGTTAGTCGCTTTAATGATATATTCAGTGGACACTACGTTTCAGCTGCGTGTGGTCATTTGGTGACGAAGCCTCCGAAAGTAAGTCCGTAAGACCATTGGAGTTGTGCCAAGACCATGCATAGTAATCCATAAGAACTGAGTGGTAAGGAATGTAATAAATACAAGCCGGTTAGCTTACGTCTAGTATTCGGCAGAATATTCAGCAAGATACTTTTAACAGCTGAGCCCTTTAACTCTTTCATGCACAGAACTCCATTTTTGGCGGGAAACATAGTTTTATTGAAAAAATGGTGAACTCTTTTTCAGAAAATGATTTCCTCGCAAGAAAAAAAAATTGGCTATTTTAGTTCAAAAGATATGAGGTGGTCACCTGAGGTGACCACCATGCAGGAAGGGTCTACTGGTCACTTTCAGTGAAATGTCGCAAAGCAGTCTTTCTTTCCCCGCAGGAGCAAAGGGAAATTGTATATAGCGCACATCCATCTCATTCTTGAGGGCGCTTGTATATATCTTCCAAGACACCTCCGTTAGAAAATATTAAAAAATATATTACCACCCTTCTAAGGCCCTTCATGCATAGTGGTCACCCCAGGTGATCACCAACTTCAGCGACACGGTGCTCAGTATACTGATTGAGCACAGCTTTTCATTTCTAGATACATTGGTATTGGCAACTCGGACGACATGATGTCCTACGTTATCAACATAATAAGAACAGTACATAAGTAGTACACTTGCTATAGGCGCTTCATTGCAATATTTCATTTTGGCGGACTACAGGCGATCTGCTGGACAACGCGTAAGGTCGATATCAGGAATCGCACAATTCAGGAAAGTTCCGACTTCGAGAATATATATTGTAAGGTTCTGGGTGGCGGCTGGCCCGGAACCCCTTAGAGACGAGACCGAGGACAATAGGACACGTCTTTACTCGTCCAAGCATCGGCCACGACTGCCTGTCAGCGGCCGCTGAGCGCGAGCTGCGAGCGCGCCATCGTTCATCGTTCTCTTCTTCCACGGTCAGCGCGCCCGCAGCCGCCGGTGCCATAATATGTATTACCGGCCTTCTAAGACCCTTCATGCTTGGTGGTCACCCCAGGTGACCACCAACTTCAGCGACATGGCGCTCTGTAGTGACTGAGCACAACTTTTCGTTTATGTATTCCTTAGTGTTAGCTACTCATAAAACATGCAGTCCTGCACTATCAACACAATAAAGACAAGACATACTTTATATCTATAAAAATATCTCAGGTCCACAGTCTAGCGCGCCTTGAGGACGACGGCGGCCGGAAGAAAACAAACGTAACATGTCAAATCGAAGCCCAAACGAAGTATCGTCATATCTGTAAGATTGTCAAATGCTTTAAAAACTGCGCCATTTAAAATCCGACACTCGGGGCTCACGTGTTTCAAGAGGAAAAAATCAAGAAAAGGTGGTTACCTGGGGTGACCACCATGCCGGAAAGAGTTAAGCTTTTTTGTTCCGACGCTTCATCTGTCCAGCAGAAAGCGGGTATGTGCCAGGCAACTCCTAGTATAGCACGGTTGTGCGCAGCAGAGTTTATCAAGAGGGTGGGAAAAGGAAGCGAGTGTGAGAAGGAATGAAAGATGGATGAGAGAGTGCAAAGTGCATATGTTCCAAACAGCTCCTAGCATAGCATTGGCATGGAAGTAGTATAGAAATGGGTGGGAAAGGAAAGTGAGGATGAGGAGGAGGGATGTGAGGGAGAGCAAGAGGGAAGAGGGTAAAGCATGACATAGTATCGTACAGTAGATGTTAGCAATAGGGTGATATGGGAAGTCACGGTGAAGAGGAGGGAAAAGACAGGGTAAACCATGGCATAAACAGTATAGCATAGCACAGAGGCGGAAGGAAAATTGAGCGGGAGGAGGAATGATGTGAGGAGAGAAGGCAATATAGAAAGAAAAGCGAAGTGAGGGCGTGGAGGGTGTTGAGGGAAGGAGGAGAGGACAGGGTAAGGAATGACATAGCCTTGTTAGTGCTGTTCAGCAAAGAGGGGGGCAAAGGGAAATGAAGGTAACGCGGATTGGTGTTAATGTGAATAGGAGGGTAAGGAGGAGGTTAGTGGGTAAGCCATATCATAAGCATTAAAGTGTTCCGCACAATTAGCCGAACCACAATCGCTCGACAACAAAGTGAAGGGACGATGAGAAGATAGACAGGAGAAGAGAAAAAAGAGAAGATAATCATGTAGCCTAAATAAACTATCGAGTGCGCACTGTCTTCGTAGACCTTCACATTTGTCGCAGCCGAGTGCGGAACAAGGTGTGGTTGACCTTTACATTGGGACGGCGAAACGGCCCGCCTATCATGATGGGATACAAGCTCGACTAACAAAACTTTGTGTCCCCATCAAATGAGGCGAAAACTCCGGCTCTACTGTGCGCCATTGCTTCCAGGGCCGACGCAGCACTGGACGACATCATCGCTAAAGGTGCGATAATGATTAATATGGATCCCGGTTGGCGGTTGGCAAGACAGACCATTTTAGTAATACACTCTTGTTGAACTCGATTTTATACACGCAAAATAAAACTTCCCCAGGTGGCCTGACCATGGGCACCATTCCAGCATTTATTCGGGCCAACTATCTTCCGGTGGTGCCATCCTCCCAGGAGCTGGACGGTTTCCTCAGTGTTTGTTAGATCGTGCCAAGTTTGCCTGCCGTCGCCTTGTTGTTAAGGGCCCGGAGTAGCAGTTGCTTTCGGTGAACAGTTTCTTTTAGCCTGGCCTTCGCCAGAACACTTACCAACAATATGTTGGCATCCATCTGAAGTGCTTCTGACAGCTCTACGTCTTAAAAACCGACAACAAACATACCGTGGATTAGGCGCTCCTGGAATTCCTTCAGTGGTCAGCAAGCACGAGCACAGATGTCGCAAAGTCCACACTTTCGACGGGTTCTTGTCGCCAGCGATCGAAATCGGCGCTTTCATAGATTGTAATCTTCTTGGCCACAAAGTGGGCGTCAAACTTTTTCTTCGATATCCCGTCACTTTGAGGCTGCTCTGTGGTAATGTCAAAAGTCTGAATAAATTTCCTCGCCTGCCTGCCCATGGTGTACAATAGTGCTCTCATCTGGGCTTTCTGCGCTCTATCGTTGAACCCAGACGCGTAGCGGTAGTCATCCAACGACGTAATTCATTTTGTTTATTCGGAATTCGTTCGAAGTCCAACGTCGTTAGCGACGGGATGCCTGCCGCTCATGGGGCCGTGATCGTGCAGACCGAACTTCAGGTGGGGGGCCATAACGGCAGCTAGGAAGGGAAGGTCCATGCAGCTTTTTACATCATGTCAAGACGGTTCTCGGTAGAGCGGTGATACGATAGAAACGCCGACGCTGCTTCGATGTAGCCACGTAAACCCGAAAAGCCCTCTTTTGTTTATTAGATGGTCGCAGTATATCTCTTTGCACTGATAACGTCAGAGCCCACGCACATTTCTACTTGGCCATAAAGAGACAACCGATAACACTACAGGCTACTGGTGAATTAAAATTGACGAGAGAAACTGAGAGAAGACAGCCTTCATTACACCATTCGAGCTGTTTGAGTTCAAGGTTACGGCGTTATTTCTTTGCTCGGTGCCTGCGACGTAGCAGCGCGTGTCGGTAGGATGAAGTGACAGACTTGCATTGTCTACTTGGATGACGTCACAGCAAGTTTTGACGAACACCTCCGACGCACGATTAGCGACAGCCGCCACCGCTGATTTCCTCCTACCAAGCGACAAGAAGGCACTGCACCGATTTCTCGGTCAGCGTGCCTCTTACAGGTAATTTATCAAGAACTTCTACGGCATCACCGGGCCGCTTACTAATCTGGACACAGACGTCGAGTACACATGGGAAACGCTGCAGGACGAAGCATTTCAGGAACAGAAACAACATTTGCAGACGTCACTGATTCTGGCACACTTCGACGAAATGCCAATACAGAAATAGAAACCGATACAAGCTACGTAGGACTTGGTGCCGTACTTGTACATTCTGGGCCCATGGCGAACCAGCTCCAGTGCATTACGCGCCACAAAAGCGCTGCTCAATTTCTTGCGGGCCACGAGCCTGACTGAAACTTTGTAAATAGTGTACTCTACGTGTGTGTGTGTATGTGTGTGTGTGGTGCCATGTGTCTATCAGTGTAAATATCATAATCACCACCCAGCCCCTGGAGTAGCATGTCAGGCGAAAAAGCCAGGCAAACATCTCCAGCTCTTCATTAAAATATTTCTCTCTCTCTGTACAACGGACGGACAGTGCAGAAAGGGATTCCACTTAAACTGGCCGGTCGCCGTCAAAGGTCGAACCGAAATTATTCGATGACAGAAAAAGAGTGCGTTTCCATCGTTTGGGGTACATTCAAATTTCGCCCCTCAAGCACTTTAAGGTCGTCAGCGACCACAGCGCTTTGTGTTCGCTGGCAAACCTAAAAGACCCTTCAACCTCAATTTTCAGAAATTTGATACCACCTTCGTTTACAAGTCCGGAAGAAAGCACTCTAATGCCGCGTGCTTGTCCCGCTCCCGCGTTGACCAGCCGCCGCATAAATATATCGAAGAAGACAGCGTCTTCAGCGCCATAAATGCCGATGTCTCCACCGAACAACAGCGACGGGACGATAGTTGCCCCCAAGTAATTTAGGCAAGAAATGGCGTCATTTTTATTGAAAAACTACATCTTACTCAAAACAGAAATTATGACCGGCCCGAGCGTACAATCCTTCTTGTACTTTCGGCGCTGCGAGCAGAAGTACTGCAGGTCATGCAGTATAGCGCGATGGCAAGGCTCCTTGGGTTTTCCTACATGCTCGCAGGGGTACAAAAAACGTACTACTGGCTACGCCCTACCGCCACTGTTGCTCGTTACGTTAGCACATCCTCGGAGTGTCAGCGATGCCATATACGACCTCACCGAGCGATTGAATAAAACCCTCGCCGCATGCTGGCAATGTACGTCGACGTAGAACAGAAGAATTGGTACTCCGTCCGTCTGTGCATAACCAACGCTTACAGCACGGCAGTTAAAGAAACGACGCACATGACCATGGAAAAAAGACCGAAGAAGACAATCTCGATGTCCCGACCTATCCGCATCGCGCCGAAGAAGTTTGACAGCGCGCCAGCTTGCGCACCAGGAACCAACAAAGTCCCGACAGGCGTCGCTAGAACCTTCGACGACGTCGCGTGGACGTCACACACACACACACACACACACACACACACACACACACACACACACACACACACACACACACACACACACACACACACACACACACACACACACACACACACACACACACACACACACACACACACACACACACACACACACACACACACACACACACACACACACACGCACACGAACCCCAAACACTGAACTTAGGGAAATACGCCGCCGATGAATTTCGACCTGCTCCTTCCTGAGAACCTAACTGGTTTATCGCTTGAACTCACATTCCAAACTCATGAGGTTTTACTCTTGTTAGTTTTTTTTTTTGAACAAATTGGCTTTTTCCAAAAATTAATTTGGGATATTTCCCCTCTTCATTTATGTTAGATTGGCTTGAGCCCGTTATACCTCCTGGTGGTGCGGGCCACCCCCACTTTCTTTTTAGTTATTTTTATAATAGGGGGGCCAAAAAAAGCACACACACACGCTCACGCTCACGCACACGCACACGCACAGGCACGCACGCAACCTGCTAGCACCACTCGGCGCAAGCTTCGCGATTTATTCCGAATTTTTGCCTTATCACAGTGGGGCTGTAACTGCCGATTAATGGTGCGCCTCCATAAAGCCTAGGTCAACGTGACATTGTGGTATTACCTGCCCATCCTGCATAATATATCTAATACAAGCAGGAGAAAACTTGAGGCAGCACGCAACAACAGTCCTGGCCTTCCAAAGGGATCGTCTCGAGCAGGAACTGTAGCAGAAGCCAGATGCCTACCTCTTGAAGCAATGTCTTGGCAGCAGATACTTCGGATTCACCTCAGACACGGCATCGACCCCAAGAGCCACTTTTTAAACAATATTTCTAAAGCCAGTCCTACATCTAGCTTCGGGCAGGCCGTTGGAAGCGTATGCGCACGTATTTCGGTCCCTACTCAGGCGTCACCTATTATGCCAAGGGACATCTCACCCTGGACACTGTCACCATTAAAAATTGTGCCATATACCCAGAATCATTGCAAAAAGGAAAATTCTCCAAGCAGCAACCCATCAGATAGCTTTGGAGTATATGTACAAAAAATACGCTGACGAAACGCACATATTCACAGATGGCTCTACAACCCAATGTCGACCGTCGTACGGAGTTTTCGTGCCCTCTACAGGAAATCCCTCGCGTTTCGCCTTGATAGAGCAACATTTTCTACGTCAGCGGAGCTTATATGGCATTCGGGAGGCTCTAATGGTTATACTACGACAGCAGCCGCCAAGAAGATGGGCAATTTTTACAGATTCTAAAGAAGCCCTACAAAGTATGTGGAACAGGCATAAGAGTGGTGACCTCCAACCTGTAACATCTGATATCACATATCTCCATCACAAGGCGAAGATTGGTGGACATAGTATTACGTTCCGATGGATACCTGGCCTTGCTGGTATTTCAGGAAACGAAAAAGTGGATGAAGCTGCCTGAAATGGAAGTTGATACCGGAATTTCAGAAGAATATTTTTAACCAAAGTCGACGCCTAGAACATCGCAAAAAGATAAGGCCTTCCGACAAGGCCAATTTCGGACAGATAATTGACTAATGACTGTACAACCTGACGCTGTTTTGAAGGTACGGGCACTGCGCCTAATAAGTTGCGCAACGTTAATTGTACCTGGCAAATCATGTCCATTTGTCGTCCAAACAATTGTCTCCCGTCGCGGTACGTGGGGCATTCGAGGAGTATGGGCTCCACTGTCTCTATGCTGCCACAGTTATCACAACAGGGGCTGGTTGTACGACCTATGTGGTACAAATAAATGTTCGTGTATGCCACGCTCAGTCGAAAACGATGATATAGCGTCTCTAGGTGGAGAGGGAGTGAATGGAAAAGAATTTTCGCTCTCACTTCTGGGTCAATACAATGCAGAATGTTGTCTCTGTGAAGCGGCAAATTCCAAAGGCGGTCTTTTTCTTGATAGGCTCTATTGATAGAATACTTCACATAAGAAAATCTCAACTTACCTGGCACCGTAACTGTACATACTTTTATCAGGTTCACTTACACATTTGATATTTGTTTAAATTCTTTTTTATCATTCTTTTCTTCCCTCTCTTGTGAAATCTCGTTATCCCCTTCCCCATCCCTTTACAGAGTAGCGTGGCAGCGGTATATAGACGCCGGCAAAAATATCTGCTTTTCTAATACATGGTCTCTCTCTCTCTCTCTCTCCGATTTTTTCTGTTAATAAGCAGTGATACAATATTTCAAGCTCGATATGTGGCCTTCCCTCGATAGCTTGGTACGCAAAAGTTTTATGAGCGAAGTATGAAATGCTTCTGTTACGAAGAAGTTATTTTATTTTAAGGGTGAACAGCGTACGACAGCTCAACGGGACACTGAGCACCCTGTGACATCGACAGTATTATGACGTGTTCAGCAGTTCCCCAGGCCCCGGCTTAGGCGCTGAGTGACGATGCGCTAGTAACGAAAACGTCGACGATAAGCGTTGTCATCGTAGTGCCGACTGGCGGAGACGCATGGCAGCGGCTTCACATAGGTTGTCCGTGTTGTTGCGTTGGTTTGTCTCAAATCCTGCGCCTCCGCCGTGCCGCTATGGTGTAGCGAGGCTTCGAATGATTTGTCGTGTGCTCGTCAGCGTGTGATTATTTCGAAGCGCCAATCTCAACAGCATTACGTGCGAGCATGTCGTGAAACACGTGTGCGTGACTGACGCCAGTGGTGTTTTCAAGTACGACAAGAAGGGATGTGTCGCGGAGAGATCCTACGGTCGGTTTTAAAAGCTTCCAGGTAGGTCTGTGCACGCAATGTACGTCTCTGGACGCGTCTCCGCGTAACATTGAACGTTGGCTTTACACGACCAGAGACTGTACGAAAATAGAGGAGACGCTCACCATGCTGTTTTGGGGATTTTGACTGCACAATAAGCGAGACGCGCCAGCACACAGGCCTCGCTGGGGACGAGACGCGCAGTGCGTCGACAGCATGTATGTGTGGGCGGGTGAGTGGTAAAAGAAGGCGAGCTCGGCGTAGTGGAAGAACCGACAGATGCGAATGAAGTTCTGAGCAGTGCGGAGGCATTCCGCCTTCAACGCCATCGACCATTTGCGTTGAATGAATTGTTTGTCATTGCTACCTACTGGACTGCTTATTTTTGTGGACAGGATAGTAGCCCCTGTCTTATGCACAACGTTTCTTCCTGTTCTGTGTTCTTAGCAGCCAGCACGGCCTAAGCGGGCGCCTCCAGGTACCTTCTCCTCGCTTCTTGGACCGGCGTCGATATTAAAATCGACGGCTTTGCGAAGGATCGAAGCGAAAATGATTCGCGGCGTCGCGAATACAAGCGATTTCCAATTTCTCAGTTCTTTCTTCATAACTTGTAGACACTGATGACGCCGACGACGACGATGGTGGTGACGAACGCGGACGAACACATGACTACGCGTGCGCCTAGCCGGGCCCGCGAAATGTCAACTGAAACTCATGTGACCGTTTCCTGTCGCCACGTGATCAGATGGGACTTGACCGCGCGAGGTGGCCGCTTGGCCGCGCTGCTAGCACTGCGCATTCGCGGGCTTTGCAACCGATTTGAATCGCGCTCGATAATGATCCTACAAATCAGTATTAGATATATTTATTCGCCACTCCTTTGCATTACCAGAAGCGAATCGTTACTAGGGTACCAATAAGTACACGTTGACGCAGAAAACACGACATGCGTAATGTTGATGTCACTGCTCCTTTAGGATTAGGCGCAGGACGCGAGTAGTCTGGTTTATTCGGGAATTATGTCAGCACCAGCGAATAACGCCGGAACTTTCGATCACTCATACACAAAAGTTGGGCACGTTACCCGATCATCACATTACCAGGAGCTGAAGACTGTGATCGCCGCCATCAGCGTGCTGTGTGATTTTCTTGTACAGCTACCGAAATCTTTCACAGACATGCGCGAGCGGTGACTATGAAAGTTGCAAACAAGGCGAGAGCACGCTCATGCACACAAAGCTCGCTCAACTGCGCCCTTCGTCTGCTGGGCGGTTCGGTCTTTGAGACTTAACTTCATATCAGCGCATTCCAGTTGAGCCGCGTTCTACTGCTCCTCTCCTTAGTGGGGGCATGTGGCATACCTTCATCGATTTCTAGCTCCAACGTTAATCTTCGGAACATAAAATAGACGCTAAACTGCTTGTGCTCTCTGTATGAAGTGCGCTAATGTGGAAGGAACAGCTAGGCTGTTCCTTAGGAAGGAACGGCCTAGCAGACGACGGGCCAAGCTGAGTGCGCTTTGTGGGCATGAGCTTACCCTTACCCTGTTTGCAACTCGGCTCCGTCGCATGGCGCTGACGCACAGTAAAGTCGCAGCTCAGGAACACTAGTTTACAATTTTGACGGCTGTACGTTCCGGTGCTTCGGTTTCTAGGAAGAAGTTTAGCCAGTCAGGAGTTTCGACTTGCACAGAGCGGCTGCCGCCTTGGTATCCGTCGCGTCGTTGAAACAATATCAGTTTGGAGATGCCTTTTTGTCCCATACATTTTGCCTTTTTTTTTTCGAGTATATGAAATTTTAATATTTTTATTGGTTTCGAAGGGTGTTGCGCAATCTGAACAAAGGTAATATTGCTCTGAAGCATTGCCAGTAGCTTTCGCAATCATGGGCCAGAATGTGGACCATCATATGCCCGCCTTAAATACCTCTGCATGTCGATGATGCTCATTGCTAAATCTCTTTTTTCAGCAGAGGCCAGATCGACTACACAGGAGTGTTTTATAAAACCGACCTCGTGACAAACGGCCAAGAGAAAGAGCGTGGTCGTCCCAATTGCCTGAGGGCATGGCTAAAACAATCAGGTAAAATTTCGAATGCTTCTTTAAAAAAAATAATTTTACACTGCTCATACGAAGCTTATAGTGCATTAATACGTCATCGATATTCTTTGGGAATTGACAGCGCGTTTAAGAAAATTTGTCCGTAAGTCCTATCAAATGGACAAGATCAAATCGACACGCTTTTTGCAACATCGCGTTGCATCGGAGGCACAAACTGCTGAATGAGCTGGGTCGTAGGCGGAAATTTGAACCCTATCTATTAAGAATTAACTAATTATTTTTACACGAGATCAGGGAGGGGTTCAGAACTATAAGGAGAACGGAAGATCAATATAGAAGGAATCAATATCTCCCTATGCGAGATGACAACGCCAACGAATTTCTACAAATTGAAGAATTCTCCCGCATCTCTTGTCGCAAACCGAAACCGAATTGTCAAAGAATGCACTTCCCGTAACAGTCGATAACACCCACTTCCGAATGATTCTTTATTCATTGACAGGTAATAACAAGCTAGCGTCTTCGTGAAGCGGTCGTTGTGGCAAGCGAGATGAGGTGCACCACACAAACACGAAAAACCGTCGATTTCCGCGGAAACCGGCCAGGGTATCACATGCGCTCTTTACAGGTCTGCGAAATTAGTGAAACGATATAAACAGTGAGATTAGCCATACTTCGCCACGTCGTACAATTCGAAACGTCACCATTTTGAATCTTACAACTTATGCTGATAACTTGTATAAAAAAATTCCTTCTCTTAAGCTTGAGCCTTTTAATGTAGGTTCAACTATTTAGATTTCATATTTTCACTCTGACTCATTGTAGAGTGCCTACAGCTTTGACCGAAGTAATTCCGCAAAATAAATGGTGAATTCCATTGGCAGATTCGGAGCACTTCCGGTAGAAGTTTTTCTGCGCCATGCGGAGCAAGTCTGTTCCGTTGGGAGATTCAGAGCTCTTCCTTTATGTTTTTTTTTTCATTGGCATTTCCAGAGCAGCTCTGCCTCTAGGTCCACTACACGGAGTAGCTCTCTATACTTCGCGAAAAGCGGCAGATTGGACCGGAAGTGGCATGCGCCCCGCGCGTGCGCACCGCATGGCGTACACGTCACTAACGGATCGCGCTGCCCGTGAGGTCGAAAACGGCGCGAAACGCAAGGATTGCTGGGTGCTTCCGGAAGCGGATGCACGCTAGCTTTCCCTGTGATTTGCTCTAGCGGGAGCGCCTGTGTTTCATTGGCAAATTTCCTTCGATTTCCTTCCGCCGGAGCGGTGTGCTCCAGTGCAGGGTTCGCACGCATTATAATATGAAATGTCATACGGAATATTGTTTTTTTTTTCGATGCTCTTTTTCGAACACTGCTTAATACAGTACATAAAAATGAAAAACGAAGATGGCTCTTACGTCTTGAAGTCTATTCTAAAATGCCATTTTTGGGACACTTCGGCATTGGACAACTTTTTTTTAAAACGTGTGTTTAGAAATGACGTCAAAAGATTACTTTTATACAAAAATGTCGAAGCATCATCTCTAGTTAGCATCGACACGTAATTCTAGGGGCTGCTCGAATTGTTGCAGTAAAAGGCGCCGAGGTCTTTTCAGTTTTTCGGGCCGACTTGGAGAAACAGTTACACAGTTCCGATGCACATGGCATGTGTACTAAGCACGCAGTTGACCGGCGAAGACGTCATCTCTTATTCCTCTCACTTGGAAGCGTATAGATAGCAACTGAAAGGGTAAATGGGGGAAGAAAGCGAACAGACGACGCATGCGCCACCAGCGCGTGCAGAACAGTTTGATAGGGCTGACGTCACTCTACAACAGAAACCAAACGCGAGAATTATCTTGCATTACCTTGGCTGCTCGTCTTTTGGAGGCATTATAACGCAATTTTCTTCAGGGATTGGACTTCCTAACTATGGCGCTGCATGCATGATCGCCGCGCCACTATAGTGCCTAGTGATTCTGGAGGCAGCTCAATACCTAACGCAGTTTCACAGCTGAGTCTATTCTAACATCTGCCCCAAACAAGAAACGCACATATGCTAAGATGAATATTTTCATTGATCGAATCGAGGTATTCGTAAGGTATATTATTTTGCTCGAGCTTCCTGTTCCCTTTATTTATTTTTCTCTGCACTAGGGCCGAGAACCAGCAAGCAACCAGCGCACTTGTAGACATAGCTTTCAGAGAATATGTAAACTACGGGCATATGCTGACAAATAGAGCTCGACGCAGAGATCAATGGAAAGAAAAATATGAAGTGTAACTTTAACGGACGAGACGAGAGTAGGCTGGGCCAGGAAAAAAAACGCTTGTTAAGGACGTAATAGTCGAAATTGAGAACAACAAATGGGCGTGGGTAGAGCACGGTAAGCGCTCGTCACTAAGAGTAACAAGCAGTATTCTTAGAGAAGGCAAGCGTGCAAAGGGGAGTTAGGAAGCTAGGTAGGTAGATGACATTAACCCTTTCGGCCCTGCTGTCGTCAATTGATGACACCACACTGAATTTCTCCTAGGACCTCGAAAAGAAAACCAAACCTGCTAATTCTTGGGGAAGTATTTCTTCAACGATCCCCACTGCGATCGACACCAACGTTGTGGCATTTTTGCGAAGTGTTGAGCCGTAAAGAAGAAGAAACTTGACCGAAGTCATGGGTGACGCCGAGGCTGGCAAGCTGAGGCGGTAAGGCGGCGTTTTCGGGATGAAGTCCTGAAGTTGTTTTAAGAGCTTCCACAATGCCAAATAATGCGTTGGTTCAGATTTTGTGTACTCTAGTGAAAAGCAGGAATAAATTAGCCATTTTTGGAATTTCATGATCCCAGGGCCCCGATGGCCTAATTTGATGTCATGTCTGTAAATCCATAAATACTTACACCACTGGATCAATTTTTTGTTTGTGGTCTTCTGAGGTCGTAACTATAAGAAAAATATGTACTAAAAATGTCTCCGACAAAAATAAAAAATCCAGGGCTGAAAGGGTTAAGCAGTTTACGGGAATAACATTGCCATAGAAACCACAGGACTGGGTTAATTGGAGAAACATGGGAGAGGCATTTGCCCAGCAGTCAGCGTAGTCATGCTGATAACCCAGGCAGCACGCCGGCATTGGACCGATCTCGGCCGAACGTCGGCAAACGTCTGCGGCAATATTGGCCCCATGTCGGCAAATCACGATCGCGCTGCTTTCACCCACATCGGTCCGATGAGGGCTTGCCGGCGTTGGGCCGACGAGGGCTTGCCAGCGTCGGTCCTACACCAACCTGCCGGTATTCAGCAGATGATGGCAAGCCGTCATTGGGCCTAGGTAAGCTGGCCGATGCTGGCGTGGTGTCGGCCTCGCCGACGTCTCGAAGCCGCCGGTGCGACGGTTAGCGCTCGTTATTATGGTAATTTACCGTGCGGTGAGTACGGTAATATACTGTGCCGTTGTTGTCTGCACGTAGCAAGTTTAGATGGTTTTATATCAGTCGACGAGACGAAGAGATCATTCATTAGCGCTTTCATGAATTTATTAAGCATTCTGAGAAATTTGTGCTTTCGTGTGACAACACACTTCTTCCCCCCTGCACAGCTGCATGCATACCCACCAGCACTGAAGGCATGGTAGAGAGCTCCGTAAACAAATAAAAAGAAAAGATTCCAGAGGAGGTGAAATGAGAGATTTTAGATGGTCTCGTTCGTAATAAATGACGTCATATCGTGAATTTACCTCCTTTCTCCCACTTTTTATCCACGTAATTTCCTAACGAAGTCAAACCTTATTAGACCCTAAGGGAGTACGGTCCCAAATGCAGGTAGTATTACACCCTTAAAATGCCCAATTCGGCTAGTTCGAGTTTACAGTGCAGGTACCTAATCGTGGTGTCGATATCAATGTTGCGGAGTTGCCACTCCGGAATTGGAATGACTCCGGAATCATTCCACATTTTCGCGACCCTGGAATGGAATGGGAATGGAATGGGGACAACGCTTTGAGGAATGGAATGGGAATGGAATTAAGCGCCTTTTGCACGAATGGAATAGGAATGGAATTACGTTTTCATCTACGCGCTGTTTTTCAAACTTCAAAAAATAATAAGTCAGTGCCTCAAATTTCACAATAAAGCCGTATTTTTAACATGGCTTGGCTGATTACAAGCACGGTACATTTATAAGCAATGCGCCTACTACAATTCTGTCCTTATATAGACTGTGCTGCTCCAAAGTATGTTTCTATTGTTCGCGTAACCGCGGTTCTATGCCGTTCGATACCGTCGTGGGAACATCGGCGGCGGCATACCCCCTTACGCCTTGTGATGTTATTGCGATAGCAATTATATGGACACTCTCGGCCGGTTTTCGCCGTCGGCATCGGCGTCGCCGTCATGTCGCGTATATGTATATGCATCTATATATTTATTAAAGCCACAAAGAAAAATAATTCAGAAAAAATGTTTCCGACGCGCGGCATCGAACGAGGGACCTCTCGCTCTGCAGCGCGCGGCGCTAACCGCTAAGCCACCAGAGCGCACGTTCTACAACGGTCAAACGGCGAGCTAATTATATACAGCGTGTTTTCTGCGTGTTTTCAGGATTACCAGCGAGATGGCGCAAAGGGCGCGCTCGGCGGGGCTTTAGCTCGGCGCCCCGCTCGTCGCGACGCGCTCGGTCATCTCCCACGCGTATACTTTGCCCCGTGGGGGGTGGACGCCCGTGCGCGCGCGCGCTTATCTCGCGGAAGGGAAAATTGTACGTCCAGGGCTCTCGCCGGAACGATTGCGCTTTAGTTACCGAGCGCGCGAAGGTCACTTCGCTTGCTGCAGTCCCCCCCTTTTGCGAAAAGAGCACGCTTTTCAAACACAGCGAAGTAACAACTGTGACGTACACTGGTTAGTTCGCGCTCGTCTGTACCAGTGAATACGTTTCGTGCGTCGTTTTTCTTTGAGCAGCGCGGTAAATGTCGAGCTGTGAACGTTGTTAGTTCGCTCTCGTCCTGTGCGTGTTGTTTTCGTGCGTCATGTGTGCATGAGCAGCGCGCTGCACGTTTCGACCTGCTTGCCATTCGTCGCTTGAAATTTGAATTTGTTGCTATCGCATTCATTGCTTCGCCTTGTGGCGAAACTGTGGCATTTTTTTTTCTCGGCGGCACCCCAGCCGCCTGTTATCTCCCCACCCAACACTTCTTTGTTTTTTTTCTTCTGTAGCCGTCCGCGACTGGGACGCATATCGGAAAAAGCGCTTCTCTAAGTTGTGATGCGTATTGACGCTGGCGCGATGCTTGTGTTGAGTGCGAGCTTTCGTATACCAGCTTGCGCGCCGTGTGTCCTCATACTCCCCCTCCCCCCACCCTTTTGCAATAATGCCCCCCCTCTGTCTAGACAGATGGGCGCCATTGACCGAAACTTTGTCGGCGAAGGTTTGTAAGTCAGCGCAGCACACACGCGTGGCAAAACTGCTTAGTCTTCTTGAACACTACTTTTGTCAGCATAAACAATATTAAAACATCACCAGTCGTTCAAACATGCTGTCCATGCAAATACTATAGGTAGCGGGAGAACTGCCCCTAAGGGAATTAGTAGGGTGGTTGTACTGCACGAGATATGTCACCAAGCTAATATACTTCGACCTTGGTAACCTGTTCTGCGTACTTTTGCAGTTCTTAATGCATCTGATGACATCAGCTTTATGAGGCGTTCATTCTTAACTCGATAAATCTATCAAGATGCCTTTCCTACGTTGAGGAATTGAAGGAATGGAATTGAACTGCACGGCCATTCCCGCAGTGGGAATTCCGAGGAATTGGAAGGAATGGAATTGCGGCAAGTTTCTAATTCCCCGGAATGGAATTGGAATAGAATGGAGGCGCCCATTCCGCAACACTGGTCGATATACACAATATTTTTCGAAAAGTGGGCATTTAACATGAGATTGTATGAGCTATTGCATGCTAATGAGGTGTTCACCTTAGATTTCCACGACCCTGCATACACAAAGTGTAAGCACTGAAGTGAGACATTCTAACAATATCTCTAAAGGTAGCAATTACACAGCATGAGAGGGAACAATCGGACCGATAATATCGCCTGCACTAGTGTTTTTACATAAAGTATATTTCTCCAATCTGCGCATAGGTGATACAAGAAAGCGTGAGAAAACGTTGATTTCAGCTCCTTTAAGTTTACTATTGCCGGTTCAAAAGCATACTCTTCATAAAAGTTCATGCATTAATCACAGGTGGTTGGATCATGAATTACACCTTAATATACTCTGACTATACGGACTGCTTGTTATTCCGCGTACACAATATGCTTGGCGGTAAGTGCCCAAACAGTATTTTTATGCTTTTAGTAAATGTGTGTGTGACGCTTAGGTTTATAGCGAGTGGTACTTGTATGAGCATTCTAGGACAGCCTATATTCGCAGCCACCTTGACGCACTAACACTAACGTGTCGGGCATGCGCCTTGCCTACGTGGCAGAGATAAACATTACCCTGTATTCCATTTGTCTCAAATTTCTGAATTGAAACTATAGCCTGGGGCAATATATTCGAGGTCTTTCTCTCAAATGAAATGTACCTTAATTACAATGAACGTCGGGCTAATGCTTTTCAGGCGCAGATAAAACCTTATGCCGCAAAAATAACACCGTTTTAAAGGCTTACATCGTTCTTGAAGTAAGATCGCGTATACGTCATAACTCGGTTAGCTGGGCATTTTGTAATACTGAACTTCGAAGCATTTACAGCGCTTAAGGGAAGTACGAAAAAAAGTGGTTGATCCCTGTGATATAGGAATGACTATGACCATAGGCGTGCGCACGGGGGGGGGGGGGGCAAGGGGGGCGAGAAGGGGGGGCGCAAAGCCAGCCCTATGCATTGTAGGGGGCGATAGGGGGGGGGGGGCGCAAAGTCCACCCCATACAGTGACATAATAGGGAGGGGGGGGGCGCTGCGACGAACCTTCGCCCCCCCCCCCCCCTGAAGGGGAACCCTGCGCACGCTTATGGCTATGACACACGAAAGTGAAACGTGTATTCAGAGAAGCATTTGAATGTTTGTTGCACATTGATATATATAATGTATATTGGTGTTAAGTGGCTGCATCATCGTTAGACGTTGACGCACCCATGCTGACGCCTGGTGACACTTCTGCATCAGGACAAGCAATGACTCGCAACCGGGATACATTTTCCGGAGACACAGCATTGCACGCGCTGGAGCATCGCGCAAATCACGCATGAACCACAGGCGTTCTCAAACCGTGCAAGCGAAACAGGACGGGTATTGACGAAATCGTTTTGTGAACTCCCGCTCCGCTGCATCGAAGGGTGCATGATTTACTGGTCGGCGACCGTCCTGTGACTGGGCTTGGCATGCGGTGTCGTGTGGCCGAGCAGCGTTCTGCTGGTGGGTCGCTTCCACGAAGGTACGATCATCTCGGTCCTGCTTCGGTGGGTGTATGGCAGCCAGTTGGGTCGCGATGCGCTCAACTTGGGAAACGCGAAAGGCAGAGTTCTCAGCTTGAGTTGTGAACGCGCGAAGGCCTCCTTGTCTCCCCTTGCGTGTCTCCAGCTGCACCAAACTCACTTGCGCGACATTCGCCCGTCGACGCCGTTGTCTTTCGGCGGCGCTTCATACAGCCCTTCTCGTAGTTGGTGGCGTCGCACTCGTATCAGCAGACGGCGGAGAACCGTTGGTGTATATGGAAGCTGCACACGCCAGCACAAAGCGAAAGAGAAAGCACGTAACTGCGTCTTCACCGAGTCAAATCGCTCGTAGCCTGGTTAGCTCCAGAAACGTTGTCGGAGCTAATTGCGGAGGCCACGCTCCCGCTATGCAGAGTAGGGCCAAGGCCACCTAGGTGGCGTTAGTATGACGCCCTGATGGCAGCATCCGTTCGAAAGCTGGCATCGAGCCGTACCGTAGTGCTGAGACTACCTAAGCGTTCTCTGTCGGTACTCGTTAGTGTCGTAATGCAGTACTTCCCTTCTCCGCTAATAGGCGGAGGCACCGCCCCGACAAACCAATCGCGCTGGTACAAAGAGAAGGAGTGTGAGATATATAAGGCGCGTCTGAAGCACGGTTCCCGTAGGCGCCGATGGCGCGGTTTGTTGAACGCCTGGTATCTATCACAGCGAACCGAGAGCTCGTGGGTTCGGTTCCCGGGTCTTCCCGAGTTTGCGAAACTTTTTCTTCTGGTTTATTTCTTTGTATTCTGTCCCGTGTAAAGATTTAACAACGTCATATCCGAGACGGAAGTACCTCAGTGAAGTCTTGCTGGACCCCGACATAAAACACTTTCGTGTTAAAATACGCAGCTACAGAGACAAAGGGACGGTGAGAAGCAGCGTTCGTAAATATGCCTGCTCGATTTTTTTTAAGTTCCGGAGCACTCTAGGAGCCCGGGCTGTCGTATGCTGTCGTCGTCTCATGTAGCTTGGCGAAACGCTGGCAAAATCACTGTCGCGTGCTGCCGTGCCGACGCTGCGACGAAAGTTAAGTGTGCGGAGGCGCGAGCAGAGCTAGCGTTGTCGCGTGCTGGCGTGCCAACGCAGCGAAGACACCGCGTATAGCATAGAGAGAGTGGTTGGGTAAAAGAAGAAGATAAAAAAAGGGCGCTATTTTCTTGCCTCCCGACGTGGGGGGCAAGGCTTAGGGAAGGGGAAGGGGAAGTAAAGAGGATAGGAAGAAGAGAAGATAGAAAGGAGGAGAGAGTAGCATGGCAAGAAGGGTATCTTGTCAGCGCTGGCGGGAGCACGAAGGCAAGCGTTCGGCTATAGGGCGGCGAGGTCTGCAGCCATTTCAAGCACAACCATTTATTGCTAGGGGGCGGGACAGGGAAGTGAGGGCAAGGAGGAACGATGTGAGGATGAGGGTGGAAAGGAAGGGAGAAAGGAGGAGGGAGGGAGTGGAGGAAGATAACATTGTCTCCCGCTGCATGTTGTCATCTTAGGTCGCCGCTTGGCGTCACGCACGCAAACAATGTTTAGCGTAGCCATGTAAGGGGGTGGGAAAGAGAAGTGATACTGAGGAGGATGAAAAGGAGGAAAAGAGAGGGTAGAGCCTGGCATAGGCCCTGTATAGTGTCAGAAGAACGGAGCGTTGGGCGAGTTGGTATTGCATTGTGAATTCACAATATTGTGTCTGGCAGGCAAAACCATGTAAAGCATAGTGATCAATAGCAAGAGGCCGAAAAGGGAAGGGACGGTGAGGAGCGGTGTTGTAAGGTTGAGGATGAGAAAAAGAAGGAAGGGAGTAAGTAAAGCAAAGCATAGTCATGTGAGGCGTCACGCAGGCAAAAGCATGTTTAGCATAACCATTCATAGCAAGGGGTTGGAAAAGAGAAGTGAGGGTGAAAAGGAAAAGGAGGAGAGGAGACAGTAAAGCAAAGGATAGTCATGAATGGCGTCACGCAAGTACAGCCATGTATAGCAAGGGGGTGGGGAAGGAAAGTGAGGGTGAAAAGAAAGGAAAGGAGGTAGAGTGTACTCTGTCATTGTACCCTGTCACCCCATGTCATCGCCTGGCGTCACGCGGGCAAAACCATGTGTAGCATATGCAATTATAGGAAGAAAGTAAGAAAGGGAAGTTCGGATGAGAAGGAGGGGATAAGGGAGAGCATAACATAGCCGAGCATAGCCATTTGACGAAAAAGTGAAATGCGGTGGGGAGGAGGGATGTGAAAGAGAGGAGGAGGGAAAGGATGAGGGAAGGGGGCACCAATGCATCAAGAAATGTACGCTTTCTTTCCCGCCATACAGGCCGCAACGCTGGAACGCCTGCGCTTGCCCCTGAACGCGAGCGTCGCTGAAGGAACGCCGATCCTTCAGCGAAGCTTGCAGGCTCCGTTCGTCCTGTTTACTACTCTAGTGTTTCGTCCTAAGCGCAGTTTGCGTTCACGCGGTAATGTGTTACCAACCAGCCTCTCAACACACGCTCCTTGAGCTCGTCGCTAAAGGACAGGCGAATCAATGCTCCGCACTTTCCAGAGCTTTCTCGAAGAGTCGTCCTTTTCTTTAATAAAGGTCATATTCATTCATTCTCGTTGAGTGCAAACGCATTATTTTTTTCTTTCATATTTCGCTTAATGTTTCATATAAGCGCTGGAAATTCATAAAAGTTCCGTACCCCGCGAACTTTTTTTGTAATTTTTAATTGTTCTTAGTTACGGTAGCTAAATGAGAGCGCAGACTTAATGACCCAATGCTGTGGACATTGCTATTAAAAGAGAGATTTATTTGGGTGACCGCAGCAGCTCTGTGCACCCAGTCTGCCAGCCATTGCCTATGGCAGGCTGCGTGCCAAGCTGTGTCGGACGCTCAACTAAATCTGTCCAATATTACTATGGTGCGAATGGGACATTTGCGCAGACGAACGTAGGAAATTAAACTTTATCTCAAGTTTGTATAAGTGATTCGCCTGAGCAGATAGCATTTAGCGAAAATAGGATTGTAGTTTTATGCTAATTAACACTGCGGTGATCAAGGTTACATGCGAAACATTTGTAGCAACATTAACATTTTGTCATAGGGCAACATGAAGAACATATAAATATTATGGCGGCGAAGGAGGCTCATCGATGGTTATCATGAAACGATTAAGTCTATTAGCGCGCTAGATACAATGATCCGATGCCATGTCTCTCACTGCTGATATTGAATTTGGGTTGCATGACTTGTAAGGCGAAAGCCTTAAATGCTTGTTCAGACACACACCTTGGAAAACCTGCCAAGCGGTAAGAAACCGACGTAACCTCATAAAAACAGACACGAAAGCTGGCTTCCAGTAGGATTGTAAACCGTACCTTCCACGTGCCAGTCAAGTATTCCAACCCAGGGCCACGTTAGGGCGTAAAATCGATTTGGGAAATGCGCTATACGGGCATCACGTAGGCTGAAGAGATATTGCGTGCCAGAAGCGTAGAATCGCACCAGGTGGCACGCAATGTGAATTGCATAACAAGTGAGTGGTGTAATGTATCCTACCATTCGCAAAAGGCTCTGGAAAGTTCATTTCTATCACCCACATCAATAACGAAATATGCACCCATGTATTCCGACGTATTGTATTTGACAAAGCTTAGTGGGTAAATCGCTAATATCTGCGCACCGTTATTGTAAACATCTTTTTGCTTATTGCAGCTCATTCGTCTGTCTCACATGAGCGTAGCCAGGTTATCACCTTCATGTGTTACAATAATATAACAATTGCTTTTTTAAGCGCTACCACCTAGCCGCGTTAGTTTACAAGTGGAGTACGCCATATTTACCATCCAGTGCGGTTCTCCATCAATTCCAAAAATAAACTGCAGATATGATGTAAACAACACAAAACAGAAGTATCAAGAGTTGTATATGCACAATGCCTATAGCCTGTCCCGTCACCAAGTTGATGTAAGGTGAACCCCCCTGGACGAGAGTTAGCAGACAACAAACTGGCAGCTCTGGCAGCCACTCCCTTGTTCGGCTGTGCTACCCTGATTGTTAACGCGTTGTCAGGAAAGGAACACTACGACTTTGCATGTTTCCTCCATCAGTGAACCAACCGAGCCCTCCGTGACATGATAAACATGATTTATTCTTGCCAGACGCAAATTTTTCCGGGAAAATACGTGGCAGGTCGCCGTTTTATTGATAGCCCAACACGTACACATTTCAGCTTCGCGAGAATTTCTATGGCCATGCATACATTACTAAAACGTTAGCGTCCGAAGTTTTCCGGTGAAACTCACGCTGTTTTACTTCAGTGTATAATCCGTCGGTGTTTTTCTTGTAGTGCATGAATCCCATAACACTGTTCGCGGGAAGTCATGCGAACTCGCAGTGTCATGGGTTATAACTGAGCAATATTATATATGCGATACTTTAAAATAGGGTGCTTCATCTTTTCTCCGTAAAGCGTTGTTATCTCTGGCTCCGTACTAATCGGTATCGGTCTCCGATCGAAACATTGGCAAGTGAACAGTTGTTCAGAAGCGTATTGACTTTTCATATATATATACAGGGTGTTTTTTTCTAAGCAATACAGATTTTTCCTTGGAACGTCAGCAAACGTCGGCAGCAATAGTGGCCCCATGTCGCCAAATCACGCACGCCCTACTTTCACCCACATCGGCCCAATGTCGTATAGCCGGCGTTGGGCCGATGAGGGCTTGCCGGCGTTCGATGACGGCTTGTCAGCCTCGGTCCGAGACCAGCCTGCCGTTGTTCAGCCAATGATGGCAAGCCGTCCTTCGGCCTGTGTAAGCTGGCCGACGCTGGCGGGGTGTCGGCGTCGCCGACGTCGGGAAGCCGCCGGTGGGACCGTTTGCACCCGTTATTATGGTAATTTACCTTGCGGTGACTACGGTAATACTGTGGCATTGTGGTCTGCACGTAGACAGTTTAGATGGGGACACCGGCGGTAGTTGCTCGATGCGTACATTCCAGGGGCGTAGCGAGAAATTGTTTTCGGGGGGGGGGGGGGGGGGCAGCTCCTTGATTTCGGGGAGGGCACCTCATTCAAATGGTCATTTTTCGCTCTGTATGCAATGGCGAAAAAAAATTTCGAGGGTGCACGTGCCCGGTGTGCCACCCCCTGGCTACGCCACTGGTACATTCACTTGATTAGAAAGGCTGATACAAGGGTCATAAAGTGAAACGGCTGCGTGCCGACCGCGGTAGTTCGGTATTACTGTAGTTACTGCACTGTAACTTAGCAGTGCTTAAAAAGCTTATTCGCGGCCCAACGGCATACATCGACTACCGGTGGCGCCGTATCCGGAAAATACTTCGTAATCACAACGACTGCTTCACTGGAGTCTTAGCGTGCCATTGAGATCCAGAATACTGCGGAATCGTACAAGGACGAGAAGTAAAGTGAACATTGTATAAAGCACAATTGAAATTATGAAAGGCCTGCTGCATCAACCACGCATGCGTCTACAGGTAATGAAGGAGCAACACAATCGCAAAGTGATAAACACAAATTTATTCACAAATATGAACAAACACAAGCAGTTCCCGAATGTCGACGCCATAAAGACCCCTAAACATCTACCAGATACCACAGCCACCAGATACCCTGCCACCAATTTAAACGATCCAACAGCGACCGTAGTCCTCAAGAAAAGCACGAAAATATGATCGAGAATGGGGTCAGGTGAACTTCAATCTCATCACTGTTATTCACAATAAATATTTAAAAAGGTAGAACGGGGAAAATAGGAATAAGGAATAATGAAGAATATATTAGCTACTTGTGTTTTGCGAACGGTATCGCGCTTTTCAGCAATGACGGTGACCACTCACGAAAAAAAAGTACTAGTGATGTAAACTAAAGAAGCGTTAAAGTTGGGTCAAAGATGGACCCGAAGAAAACAAAGATAATGTTAATAATAATAATAATATCTGGGGTTTTACGTCCCAAAACCACGATATGATTATGAGAGACGCCGTAGTGGAGGGCTCCGGAAATTTTGACCATCTGGTGTTCTTTAACGTGCACTGACATCGCACAGTACACGGGCCTCTACCATTTCGCCTCCATCGAAATGCGACCGCCGCGGCCGGGATCGAACCCGCGACCTTCGGGTCAGCAGCCGAGCACCGTAGCCACTGTTCCACCGAGGCGGACCAAAGATAATGTTAGGCGGCCACGAGAACCAAAAGCGGGAATTAAGAGTGGCAACCAGACAAGAAGAGCATGTATGCGTGTGGTCTAGTTGCTAACAGAGGACCCGCCCCCCCATGTATATGGAATTCACCAAAAAGTAAGGTTGGGTTGGTTCGCAAACGTTAGGCAATCGTAACACAAGGCAGGCAACTAAATTACCGCTATCCTTGAAGCGGACACCCCAATTCTTTCAGGGGTTAACTTACGGGGCCAGAAGTATAAATAAACTACTGCACGCGACCAGAAAAACATTGCTAGTGGTAACACAAGGTCCCATATACCCTACATCCTAAACAAGATAGTAACAAGCAACGTAAAGGAACCGTGCTGGTCACGTGTGCTGCATGAGGCGTATATTTATATTGTGTGTGTGATGCGGAATAAACCTTTCAGTTGCGAGTCAGCGCTTGTTGTGTGTGTCGTTTTCTCTCCCTTTAGTGTGCTCGTTTTGAAAGTGCGCTGTTATTTTGAAGTATGAAAGGAACCGTGCATTAAAACCTATCACGTGTGTCCGTTGGATCGGTAAGAACACGAGCTAATAAAACATTCAAGCGCACCATAGTAACAAAAAATACACAAAAAGGGATGGTCAATAGTGAACACGCGATAATGAGAACAATTTATTGTTTTTATTTTCTTATCTTTGTATGTACCTTCTATATTGCTGCCATGATGTTGGGATAGCCGGCTCTTACGTAGCCTACCTTCCCGTATTTTTCATATATAAATAAAAAAAATGAGAACAAACATATGATTAGACAGACGTAAGAGCAGTCAACACGTGGCCTTGTATGAAGCGAGCAAGTCCAATATGGAAGCACGGGGCCAATGGCTGCAAGCTACAGTCTCTGCTGAAAACAGTCCAGGAATCTTGCCGCGTATCCGTCTCGCACCCGATGTTGACGTCCCGCGACACATGTGCCCACACCGATACTTCTTGAAGGCCCCTGAGTTCCGGGTCCGCTCGCTGTCGCTCGGCGAACTCGTCGGCACTGATGGTTTCCAGGAAGCAATCATCATCCTGGTCGTCCAGCGGCGGTGGGTCGACGGGGGGCACGAGACAGGCAGTCGGCGTCAGAATGTTTTCTTCCGGACTTGTAAACAACCGTAATGTCAAACTCCTGAAGTCTCAGGCTGCACCGTGCGAGGCGACCCTGAAGGGTCTTTCAAGTTAGCTAGCCAACACAAGGCGTGGTGGTCGCTCACAAATTTGAAGGGCCTGCCCTAAAGGTAGGGGCGAGACTTTGATATAGCTCAGAATATGGCAAGACACTCCTTTTTTTGTAGAATAGTTGGCCTCTGCCTTTGGTACCAACCGGCTAGCATAACTGATGACCCTTTCCAGACCATCAATCCTCTGCAGAAGAACGGCGCCGAGTGCTACACTGGGTGTGTGAGTGTGTATTTCTGCTTCGGCGTCTTCGTCGAAATGTACAAGTAGCGGAGGTGTCTGCAGGCGGCGTTTTAGTTCCTGAAATACTTCCTCCTGCGGCGTTTCACACTTGCGCTCGACGGCCGGTCCTTGGTAAGGTTTGTGAGAGGCTCTGGCGATGTGAGCGAAGTTTTTAACGAACCGCCTGTAATAGGCACACAGGCCGATAAATCGACGCACGGCCTTCTTGGCTGCCGGTGGGTGGCGGGAAAGTAGCGATGGCGGTTGTATTTTGCGGGTCGGGGCGTACTCCTTGATTTGCTTATCACGTGGCCCAAGAACAAACGTTCTTCGTACGCGAAGCGGCACTTCTCTGGCTTGAGGGTGAGTCCGGAGGTCTTGATTTCATGGAAGTACAGCTTCAAGGCGCCGTAGGTCTCTGTCAAAGTTTCAGGAAAACATAAAGATGTCGTCCAAGTACACAAGGCAAGTCTGCCACTTCAAGCCGGCCAGTACAGTATCCATAACGCGTTCGAAGGTCGCGGCGGCCGAGCAAAGACCAAAAGGCATGACCTTGAACTCGAACAGGCCGTATGGTGTTATAAAGTCAGTCTTTTCTCGGTCTCTCTAGTCGGCTTCGATTTACGAGTAGCCCTTCTTCAGGTCCATCGACGAAAATTACTTCGCGTTGTGGAGTTCGATCGAGGGCGTCGTCTATCCGTGGGAGAGGATACACGTTCTTCTTCGTGATATTCTTCAGGTGACGATAGTTCGACGCAGAAACGTAGGGTTCCATCCTTCTTCACCAACACCACGGGAAACGCCCAGGGAGTCTTGGACGGCTGGATTATGTCGTTGCACACCATTTCGTCGACGTGTTTCTTCGCGGCTGCGCGTTCTCGCGTCGAAACTCGATACGGACTCTGCCGGATTGGTCGGGCACTTTCTTCTGGTGTGATACGATGTTTCGCGACTGGGGTCTGTCGAATTCTTGACGACGACGAGAAGCACTCCTTGAATTTGCAGGAGCTGAGTTTTAAGCCCGGTCTTGCTTGTGCCTCGGGAGGCTCGGGTTGACGTCGAAATCTGTTTTGGGACCTCGATTCGTCGAAGCAGGTTCGGTAGCATCGGAGAGGGCGAAAGCATTGCTAGTGTCCGCGAATTTCTCGGGGTATGCGACGGTCGTACCAGTGTTGAAGGTGCCTATATTCCTGACTAAAGTTTGTCAGCAGTACCTTTGCTTTGCCGTCACACAACTCGGCGATGCCTCTTGCGACACAAATCTTGACGGTTCACAAGCAGATGCTGATCGCCCTCGATGACGCCTTCAAGGTCTGCGGGTTTTTCGGTGCCGACGGAAGTGACGACGCTGGAGAGAGGCGGAACGGTGATCTGCTTTTCTATTACATTCAATGCCTGGTTCCCCGGCGTCGCGTGCGGGGCGGCAGCGCTTTTTCTGAGGCTAGTGTTATTAACTGAGAGCTCAGGTCGATGACAGGCGCCATGTTGACTTCGATGTATCGGCCGGGCGACTGTGAACGGTATGGTCGCCGTCGTTGCCACTGCGCTCCGGTGATGTAGTCGGCGATGTCGCGAGGTAGTTCACCTGGCTGCGGACGCGGCGCGTTGAAGGCGAAACCACGTAGCCCCATCTGTTGGTACTGGTAGCGTCAGTAGTTGTGGCCAGCTTCCTCCGCAGTGGTAGCAGAGTGGGCTGTGATCGGGGGGCGCGCCACACGTCGGTCTTCCTCGGAGCGTTGCGCTGGCCGACATTTCGGACGGTATGGTGTCGGTGACGGCGGCGGCGGTGTCTGCCGGCGGAACTGCGGTGGGGACGGCGTCTTAGCTTGGGCGCGGAGGGGGGAGCGTTACGACGTGCTCCAGCAGCGTAACTTGTCGCTTGTGGCTCAGCCTGCGCTGGTTCAGGTGCTCCCAGAAATTGCTGGATTTCCTGACGCACGACGTCGGCGATCGGCTCCACTTGAGGCTGCGAGGGAGGTATCAGCTTGCGCAGCTCCTCCCTCATGGTCGTTCTAATGGTTTCGCGCAGGTCGTCGGTGCAGAGTGCTTGAACATCGGCGTAGTTTGGTTGGCTGAGAGCGGCGGTTGTACTGCCTTGGCCGCATCTCAAGTGCCTTTTCTATTGTCGTGGTCTCGGTAAGGAATTCATCGATGGTTTTGGGTGGGTTGCGAAGAAGTACCGCAAACAGCTCTTGCTGGACTCCACGCATTAGAAACCGGAGCTTCTTTTCCTAAGACATGATGGGGTCGGCGTGACGGAAGAGGCGAGTCATTTCCTCGGTGTACATTCCGACGTTCTCGTTAGGGAGTTGCATACGGCTTTCCAGCAGGTTTTCGGCCCTTTCCTTACGCACGACCCTTGTAAAGGTTCCAAAGAATGCGGCACGAAATACATTCCAGGCAGTCAGGGTGGTCTCTCTGTTATCAAACCATGTCCTGGCGCCATCCTCAAGGGCGAAGTATACGTGGCGATGCTTCTCGTCACAGTCCCAGTTATCGAATAGGGCAACTCGGTCGTATTTCTCCAACCAGCTTTCCGGGTCCTCATGATTCCGCGGAAGGTCGGTGGCTCCCTTGGCTGCTGCATTACGACCGTGGCGGGTGTTGGTACCGTGGCTGTCATAGTTGCCGCAGTAGTGGTCGTGGCCTTGGGCTTGGGAGTCTTATCGGGTACAGCCCCGTACTCTGGATGTAGCTCTCGTTGCATGCCGCTAGCTCGCTGATCGAGGTTGACGTCGACGTCTCCTTCACTACTGGGGGTTGGGTTCACGGCTTGACGGGGGCCGTCCGGTACACGAACGAAGCAGCACCTCTGCCAGATGTCACGTTGGTCGTGACGTGGACGGAGACAGCAGTAGGCTTCTTGAAGGTGAAACTCTTTATTTCGCCGAACTTGTGGCCGCGAAACGGAAACTCAAATTACAGCAAGCAATGCACGCTGTATACACTGATATCTGCGCACAGGGCGTCGGTCATCCGACAATCTGATCATCGCTGGAAGGCGCCGGCTTTTATAAATCACGCGTCGAACATTCTAGCCTTATCACTGGTCGTCGCGCAAGTTCTGGAATAAGCTCGCGTGTTCGCGTCTTGCACGCAATCTTAACAAAACGATCTACTGCAATCGGGAAGCTTCTAGAACACTGAGGCGCGGTTTGCGCTGAGTATTGCTGACAGTCTTTGTGGGCGTAAAGCGAATACAGTAAAAGTGAAACAAGAAAACGCGCGTGGCAATATATATGCGTATATATATATATATATATATATATATATATATATATGTATATATATATATATATATATATATATATATATATATATATATATAAAGGAAAGGAGTGTGAACTTAAGGGCTCGTTTGCTTTGTAAACACATTATTAATGAGAACTAACAGACAATGATGCCAAGGAAAGTATAGGGGACGTTATTAGAAGTAATTGTAATGCAAATGTGAAGAAAGAGAAGTGGACGAAAAGATAACTTGTCACCGGCAGGATCCGAACCTGCGACCTTCGAATAACGCGTCCGATGCTCTACCACTGAGCTACGGTGACGGTCATCCCTCCGTCCACTTTATAGGGTATATATGTTCATTTAAACGTGGGAGCGTCAGCCAGCGCCGCCTGTTGCCATTACGGCGAGTGTGAAACACTCTTTTTGCCAGTAGGCGTCACGTAGCACGTGATCTTATTACGAGCTGGCAGCTGACTAATAATCCCTCGCATACCACCTGAAGGCAACAAGTCTGCCAGAACGAGACCCTCGTTATGAACTAAGGAAAGGAGTGTGAACTTAAGGGCTCGTTTGCTTTGTAAACACATTATTAATGAGAACTAACAGACAATGATGCCAAGGAAAGTATAGGGGACGTTATTAGAAGTAATTGTAATGCAAATGTGAAGAAAGAGAAGTGGACGAAAAGATAACTTGTCACCGGCAGGATCCGAACCTGCGACCTTCGAATAACGCGTCCGATGCTCTACCACTGAGCTACGGTGACGGTCATCCCTCCGTCCACTTTATAGGGTATATATGTTCATTTAAACGTGGGAGCGTCAGTCAGCGCCGCCTGTTGCCATTACGGCGAGTGTGAAACACTCTTTTTGCCAGTAGGCGTCACGTAGCACGTGATCTTATTACGAGCTGGCAGCTGACTAATAATCCCTCGCATACCACCTGAAGGCAACAAGTCTGCCAGAACGAGACCCTCGTTATGAACTAAGGAAAGGAGTGTGAACTTAAGGGCTCGTTTGCTTTGTAAACACATTATTAATGAGAACTAACAGACAATGATGCCAAGGAAAGTATAGGGGACGTTATTAGAAGTAATTGTAATGCAAATGTGAAGAAAGAGAAGTGGACGAAAAAGATAACTTGTCACCGGCAGGATCCGAACCTGCGACCTTCGAATAACGCGTCCGATGCTCTACCACTGAGCTACGGTGACGGTCATCCCTCCGTCCACTTTATAGGGTATATATGTTCATTTAAACGTGGGAGCGTCAGTCACCGCCGCCTGTTGCCATTACGGCGAGTGTGAAACACTCTTTTTGCCAGTAGGCGTCACGTAGCACGTGATCTTATTACGAGCTGGCAGCTGACTAATAATCCCTCGCATACCACCTGAAGGCAACAAGTCTGCCAGAACGAGACCCTCGTTATGAACTAAGGAAAGGAGTGTGAACTTATAGGCTCGTTTGCTTTGTAAACACATTATTAATGAGAACTAACAGACAATGATGCCAAGGAAAGTATAGGGGACGTTATTAGAAGTAATTGTAATGCAAATGTGAAGAAAGAGAAGTGGACGAAAAGATAACTTGTCACCGGCAGGATCCGAACCTGCGACCTTCGAATAACGCGTCCGATGCTCTACCACTGAGCTACGGTGACGGTCATCCCTCCGTCCACTTTATAGGGTATATATGTTCATTTAAACGTGGGAGCGTCAGTCAGCGCCGCCTGTTGCCATTACGGCGAGTGTGAAACACTCTTTTTGCCAGTAGGCGTCACGTACGTGATCTTATTACGAGCTGGCAGCTGACTAATAATCCCTCGCATACCACCTGAAGGCAACAAGTCTGCCAGAACGAGACCCTCGTTATGAACTAAGGAAAGGAGTGGGAACTTAAGGGCTCGTTTGCTTTGTAAACACATTATTAATGAGAACTAACAGACAATGATGCCAAGGAAAGTATAGGGGACGTTATTAGAAGTAATTGTAATGCAAATGTGAAGAAAGATTTTGCATTACATTTGCATTACAATTACTTCTAATAACGTCCCCTATACTTTCCTTGGCATCATTGTCTGTTAGTTCTCATTAATAATGTGTTTACAAAGCAAACGAGCCCTTAAGTTCACACTCCTTTCCTTAGCTAACGAGGGTCTCGTTCTGGCAGACTTGTTGCCTTCAGGTGGTATGCGAGGGATTATTAGTCAGCTGCCAGCTCGTAATAAGATCACGTGCTACGTGACGCCTACTGGCAAAAAAGAGTGTTTCACACTCGCCGTAATGGCAACAGGCGGCGCTGACTGACGCTCCCACGTTTAAATGAACATATATACCCTATAAAGTGGACGGAGGGATGACCGTCACCGTAGCTCAGTGGTAGAGCATCGGACGCGTTATTCGAAGGTCGTAGGTTCGGACCTGCCTGGTGACAAGTTATCTTTTTCGTCCACTTCTCTTTCTTCACATTTGCATTACAATTACTTCTAATAACGTCCCCTATACTTTCCTTGGCATCATTGTCTGTTAGTTCTCATTAATAATGTGTTTACAAAAGCAAACGAGCCCTTAAGTTCACACTCCTTTCCTTAGTTCATAACGAGGGTCTCGTTCTGGCAGACTTGTTGCCTTCAGGTGGTATGCGAGGGATTATTAGTCAGCTGCCAGCTCGTAATAAGATCACGTGCTACGTGACGCCTACTGGCAAAAAAGAGTGTTTCACACTCGCCGTAATGGCAACAGGCGGCGCTGACTGACGCTCCCACGTTTAAATGAACATATATACCCTATAAAGTGGACGGAGGGGATGACCGTCACCGTAGCTCAGTAGAGCATCGGACGCGTTATTCGAAGGTCGCAGGTTCGGATCCTGCCGGTGACAAGTTATCTTTTCGTCCACTTCTCTTTCTTCACATTTGCATTATATATATATATATATATATATATATATCCCTCTATTGCATGGCGTCCCATATTTGGCACATACCGATTAACATTTTTTGTAGCGGGCGCAAGAAGACCAGTGGAGAATGTGACACAGTTAGAGTAATCCTTATAGTTACGTGCACTAAATATAAAAAAAGCACTGCCATCCCTAGAGCAGTATGAAATCTAGACATGAAATAGATTTCACGGTGCACGTGCAAGCTCGGCTCATGAACAACACTGACTGCTATATTTTTCTTGCAACCATTTTCTCGTTGCAGAAGCAAGAAAAAATTATTTTGGCATATCTCGTGGCTTTGAAAATTCATGCTCATTAAGGCTCTTCTCAATTCCGTTTTCCACTACTGTATATAGTCGGAAATCGGTATGTGCCATATTTGGCACAGTATGCATGTGAGTGATGAAATGTGCAATATGATGCCATCTATGTTTTGTTGCACAGTGCAAATACAAACAAAAAAAATCCTCTGAGATCATGCAGCACAGCTCGTTTTTGCCAGATTTCAGTTGTGGCGGTAGGTTTTGAGATGCTTCAAGAAAATATCGAGTGTCAGCAGCAGTACCTGGCAATTTTTTGTTACATTATTGGCGTGGGTGCACGAAAAAATTATGTGAAGTCTAGCCAGTGCACGGCGATATTTAGCTTTTACGATTTGTCGGCAACTGACGCTCACAACCACAAGTCAGCGGTTGGAAATTCGGGCAGGAAAGTACAGCAAGGCGGCACCATGCGAAGAGCCAAACGTGTAAGCGGCCATCTTGCACGTAGATGTCGGCAGTCAGATGCACTAACCAAAATGTTCAATTATGCCTGAACACAGGAAGCAATTGCTTTGCTTTATTCCACAAATCAAGCTAAAAAGACCGCAATCAGTGAGATTTTGTTTTTAAGTTATGGCAGCAAGTTTACTCGCCCACGTGCATAGTGTGCCATATTTGGCACAAACCTTTATCTTTAATACAGTCACAATAAATCTGAAAATTTTTTACATCTTATTCTTCATGTAGTTAATGAAAAAAATGATCAAATAATTTTTCAATTGATTTTCTCATAATTCATGCAATAGAGGGATATATATATATATATATATATATATATATATATATATATATATATATATATTGCTGTGCGCCGACGGCCCCCGATCGTGATGGGTGCCGTCGATGCACAGCAGGATTATTGGCGTTTTGGTTCACAGTTGGACTGCCCAAGAACTTCCTCCACCCGTTTACAGCCATAAGCTCAATGATATCAGGCATCGGCAAGAGCCAGGATTTCACATCCGCATGGCTGCTTCTTCCGCCGTTTCTTTTTCCTCGCGCTCTTCCCGCGATTCTCCTTCTTCCCTCCAGATCATCGTGCCATCAGGCGTTCTAGGTTCACTCGTCTTCTTATATTTTCTCGCGTGGTTTATCTATCGCGAGGAACATTAACACAACAGTCACCTTCCCCCTCGCATGCTTCGCATAACATCGACTCCCATGGTACGTGGGATCTGCCGAATTTTGTGTATTAAAAGATGATACAGACGGTCTCGGAAAACAGCGAATCATATCAATTTAGCACTACCTGTGCCTTTAAGCCATATGCCTAATCTTATTTGCGCGTTCAAGCGTATTTTTTCTTGATATACGTCCCTCAAAATGTCAGGTGAATTTTTTAATTTTATGGTGCTGCCTTTGAGAATTCATCAATACATTGTGCAATTTTATATGGTTGAACATCCGCGGCATCAGGCAACATATTCAAATATATTTTTTACAGGAAGTGGATGCATGATCCTTGTAACTGACCTTGAAAAAGAAATGCCAAGGGAATGCCGAAGAATGTTCAACCATTCTTGCGGCAAATACCACACCATTTGGAAAGTTCCAGGGACGGACTGCGAGGACCAGCATGAGCAAACCACTGAAACATGCGTTTGAACATGAAGAAAATAAAAACCGCCTTTTCGAGTGCATCTGGCATAGGTGTAGCGTTAGTGAACGAGATGAAGTGAAGAGGTTATGCTACATTTCGGGCTACATTCGTTGCTTCGTGCTGCCTTAGCATCTATTTTAACGAGTATATTTTAGCGCTTTCACATAAACTTATCATATGGATCTCGTAATTGGACTCTGCCATGGTATCATCATAAGTGTACACTGAACTGCCAGTCATATTTAACCCCCCAAATCTCATGTAGTATCATCATAAAGAACGGAGGCACGCAAACGCGGACACAAGAGAACAGGACAATACAACACTAACAGAGGCTATAAACTTAAAAGTAGCACAGCGGCGGAAAATATAGTATAATCGAGAACGGTCTACTCGTGCGCAGGCGCGGAGCCTGGCAATCCGGTAGATAAGGTGGTCTGGTGGAGATATGACTCTTCAGGTATTTGATTTCTCTTTTACGAAGGTTATTCGACGGCTGCCGCATGCATGCAGCATGCTCTCTCACTATAGTGGAAGCGCATACTGCAGGCATCCTCCGGTATACTGCCGATATGCAAAGCCCGAACTATTAGACGCGTTTCTTGATTCCTGGGCCTGTGTGAAACTTCGTTTTCATAAAATTTTGGTGTTAATTTGCACTGTAGGCATAGTAAAGATAGACTGGATGGTGAGCCTCCGCCTAAGGACATTTTCTGTTCTTTAAAGCTCAGGCTAGCGCAGCTGACCGTCTGCCCTACGTAGAGGAGGCTTGAGCTCAGGGGAAGCAATATACTACACGTGTACAACAATCTCCAAGTTGTAAATGTGTTTAACCCATTAGGGGCCGGTTTCTTTTTTTATGAGTCTTATGAAAGCAGATGTGATTTTTTGTCGTATCTACATCTCTATAGATCACACTGAAAATTTTATCGTGAACGAGCTTTTAGTTTACAAAATATGGCCCGTGACCATATGGCCACGCTAGGGTCTTATGCTACAGCAAAAATCACAGTGACCAATTTTATTTTAGGCCTTCACACCGCGCAAAAAAATTAGGAATTTATTGGGCGCTTACTGTATAATTAGGGGAAGCACGCAATGCACATACCGACATCGCATTTCCTGCACTCTGTGGGCACCGTGCTGTTGCCAGTGTCTCTAGCGCACCTGCACCTTTTGCCGTCATGCACAGTTTACGCGAAGTGGACTGTTTGGTCATTAAAAATGTGGACCACAAGGCGCACCGTCAACAAGCGTCGACGCTCTTCGACGGCCAGTTCCTGTTGGCTTGTTATCCCATCTTGTCAGGGAGCTTTGAGGGATTTGCGTCCGGAATTCATGTTAAGTGACGTTAGATCATGTGCTGCGCATAAGGACTGCACGTTGCTTATGGCTTGCCTTCACCACTATTTCCTGCGATGAATTGCAATCCGGTAGGCATCTAAGTTTGCATTCATCTGGTTAGTGCCTCCCGTGAGGCAGTTATATTGGGTAACAGCATTAGGGCGGGGCACTTGAATCTTCTTCTGTGCTCTTGAAGATAACTTCGCGTCTGGGCTTTTATCTCCTACACCTAAGCAGATATTTGGTGATCCATTGCATTGTTCTTCATAATCTGCTTCATCTTCATCACACTCGCATCCACCGATGCGTCGGCCGTCAGCAAGTACCGTATTAGCACCTGCTTTAAGCTGCCTACTAGTTAGGTTGTCTATGATATAGGTGCGCAGAACGCCAGGTGGTCAAAATTTCCGAAGCCCTCCACTACAGCGTCCCTCATAATCATGTCGTGGTTTTGGGACATTAAATCCCAACAGTTATTACATAATATACTTAGGTTGTCTATGAGACAACCAGAATCCTTATTTGCCAATCTTTGTCTGACCAGGTGGTAGCCTCCGATAGCTCAATGTAGATAGCCGACACATCTTCATCGTCATCTTCGAGTATTCTGGCTATATCATATAAAGTAAACCTCGTCATACAATAAATTGGCACGCGAGTGTAGCGGAATCACCTTACAAGGAGCGTAAAACGAAGGAACGAACGTAACCAAACTACGGAGCCTAAAGGCCTAGCGTGACCATATGGTAACAGGTAAAACAACACGCGTGTTCGTGAGCAAGATTTTGATAAATCTACTTCAAATTGCACCGGAGATTGTATTGTGCATGTACTCTACAGAGACACGCTATTGCAAAAAATAATGCGGCAAAGAAATATGTTTGCCCGAAGGACAATGGATGCCGAAGCGCCGAAATATAGAACCAGTATTTCGCGCCTGTTTTAGCAGCTCCCCAATAAACAAAGAAAAGTTCTGCCACATGATGGCTGTAAGGAGCACCCTGAGCTATCACAAGGCGTATTGCCAAGATTTGGGTGGCGTTTTTTAGACCTGTATAAAATGAAGGGCTTCGTCCGGAATTTGCGTGACCATATGGTCACGCTGGTACCTTTAACAAAGCAAATGTCAGTCTGCTTTTTTGTTTACCACGGGGTCATTCTATCGCTGCACAACGGCGAATATCCTACGTAGCTCATTGGCAGTCCTCAAAACAGCGGTAATGAATTACCTGTTGGCTACATATTTTAGCTTGGGAAAAGCAAGAGATGTAAGGAACACCTACGACAGGTTTGTTGCAATTGCTTTTTGAATTCATGCTAAGGTTTATGAATATATGGACTTCTTTAACGCGGAGCGACAGAGGCTACTGCCTCGCGAGGCTAACCAACATGACAGACGAGTAACATAGTATTAAGGCTCACTTTCGTTGTGTGCACACATGCTTCGTGACGACTACAAACATTGACGACTACAAACAAATCAGCCCTGATTGAACGCGGTTGAACTATGGCTATTTCACGCTCTTTATTCTTCGTCCTGGTCCCGTGTACGCTGCATCAACCATAGGTGGACACCTACCAATTAGCGTAAGCTTCTATTCTCGTTAAACATACTTCGAGATATAAATATTAATGAGAACAGACAGACAAGGAAACAGGCAGCCAAGGAAAGCGTGAGGGATGTTATTTGTTGTAAATGTAAAGTAAATGTTCAAGTTCGAGTTCAAGTTTATTCAACATCAACGATATTAGTTTACAGAAAAGCGCATACAAAACTGGTAATACACAAGGAGCCCCAAAGTTAAAAACTGTCGGGGGGGGGGGGGGGGGGGGGGGGGGGGGCTCCCATACATGATGTGAACGGGAAAGAAGATGTACATCAATCAGTGGTTACATTATCTTCGGTAGAAAGAAAAATGAACAGCGCGAAAAACAAAATCCGAAAGCGAAAATGCGTATATGTGTAACAGACAAAAAGAAAAAAGGTAACATTGAAAAACAATCGCAAATTACAATACAAAACAAAACAGCAATATAACATGTACCAAACAAAAGTCAGTTGCTAGGATGAAAACAGTTGTTGCAAAAAGTATTTCTTTACTTGGTTTTTGAATGCATGTACCGTGGTTGATGATTTAATGATGTAAGGAAGGGAATTCCACAGCTTGATTCCCGTAAACGTGGTGGTGAACCTACCGTAGTTCGTGCGAACCTTAGGCAGAAGACGATTATCAAGCTGAGAAAACCTAGTAACGTTGTTATTTACAAAGCTTTCCACGACAATGCCATCAATATGTACAATACCACGAAAAAGCATATACATCACAATTGATAACTTCAGCTGAAAGAGGTGATGAAGAGGATGGATATTTAAATTGTGATAAAGTGTAGTTGCATTGGTTAAGAAATGGCTGAATGTCATGAGACGAAGTGCTTGATTTTGCATGCGTTGAAGTTGGCAGAGGTGGGTGAAATATGTGTTGCCCCAAGCTGATATGCAATAAGATAGATGGCTATGAATATGCGCGTGATAAAGGGAATGGATAATGTGTGGCTGAAAATATGAACGAGTTTTGATTATGGCGCGTATTCCAAAGGTTATCTTGCGAATGAGTGATTGCGCATGAAGATTGAACTTCATATGCCTGTCGAGAACTACACCAAGAAACTTTGTGCTATCAGACATTGGTATTAAGTTATCGTCCAGACGTACAGATATAGATTTTGAAAGCACTGTCGGTTGGGAATGAAAGACCATGAAAACGGTTTTCGATGGATTAATTCTTAACATGTTCTTTCGACACCATGAACTTATGTTATGTAGATCAACGTTAATTTTTTGTTGTAGGTCATCGATATCTTTAGCGCAAGTAAAAATGGTCCTGTCATCTGCATATAAGATACAGTCCGTAGCAGTCAAAATATTAGGTAGATCATTAATAAATAGCAAAAAGAGCAGCGGGCCAAGGATCGAGCCCTGAGGAACGCCTTGATTTACTTTCTTAGCAGCTGAAACTTTACCGTCAATCTGAACAACTTGAGTACGATTAGATGAATAGCTTGAAATAAATTGAAGTGGTGGGCCTGTTATGCCATACGATTCAAGTTTTAGATTCATGTTAAGACAGGAAAGTGGACGAAAAGATAACTTGCCGCGATCAGGGACCAAACCTGCGACCTTCGAATAACGCGTCCGATGCTCTACCAACTGAGCTACCGCGCCGTGTCCCCAACAAAAAAGAAACCGCCAGGCCTGCGCGGAACGCGCTGCACAGTCACAGCGAAAGCTGGAAGAGCGGCCTTTCTAGAGTCGTTTTAAATGCGAATGCATTTCATAGTCGGGCTATGTCAGGCATCCGGCGTTGTCCGGCGTTGTCCGGCGTTGGCCGGCGTTGTCCCGCGGGGAGGAGGATAGGTTGAGGAGGTGTCCGCGCGCCGGCAGGTGTTATCTCTCCGCTCTCACTCTCACTCCCATAGCAAAAGCTTATCCTCGCCCCTAGCAAAGTGGAGAGGAGGAGCGCGCTCTGGCGCGTGAGGGCGCTCGCATCGCGGGAGCTGCAGAAATTAGGCGCCTTTTTCCTTCTTCGAACCACAACCACCATATATAAATGGAGTGAAGCGCGCGCGAAATGCATTCGCATTTCCTCACGATTTCCTCTTCGGGGAGGTGGGGGAATTTTTTTAAACACTCTTGGGGCAACTACTACAAGAACACTTGCGTGGTACCCACTACCCCATAAATCATCATAACGTTTTTGTTGTGGGGAAGCGTCCACTGTGCCATTATTCGTCATTCTTCGGAAAAGCGTGGTACCCGCTACACACTTGTAACGCACTATGTGCACTTTGTTGATGCTGTGGCTGACGACGATGAAGAATTATGCCTGAGGCTTTTGTAATGGGTTGGAGCATTGAACGGCCCACTCGTTACGCAATTCGCATTTTGTGAAGCCTAGTTGTTATTTTACTGTTCTAAAACGCTTTTTTACGCATGTTAACGCGATTCCTTACCCGACATCAAGCCTGCATCGGGTCAGTTTGCAACGCAGTTTCAAGTACCAGCGTAGCCCAGTGGTAGAGCACCGGGCTGCCACGCAGAGGGCCCAGGTTCGATTCACAGTCTGTCATAGGTGTTTTTTTTTTATTTATTTAGTATTTTTCTTATTTCGAGCGATAGTGGTTACGGACACCGGCGGCGGACAACTACGGCGCGAAAACGGCCCTTGTTGTAATCTCATAACAGCTTTCACTGTAAAAGAGTGTTCCACATTAGCCGTCATGGCTACTAGTGGCGCTGACTGACGTTCCCACGTTAACATGCACATATACACGCCATAAAGTGCACCGCGGTAGCTCAGTTCGTAGAGCATGGGGCGCGTTATTCGAAGGTCGCAGGTTCGTTCCCTGCCCGCGGCAAGTTATCTTTTCGTCCACTTTTTTTCTTAGGATTTAAATTTAATTTACAACAAATAACACCCCCTGTACTTTCCATGACATTATCGTCTCTTAGTTCTCATTAATATTGTTACAGGAAAGGCAGACTCCGAGGACACAGACTTGAGGGAATACGCCTATGTGTATTCACACCTGGTTAGGCAAGCAGCGCTGCCGATACGAAGAGCCACTTGTTTTGGGCACTAATTCAGCAATAACGCTGGCTAGTTTGTTATCTCATTTGATAACTTCTATTTGAATGGTAGTGAAAAAATTACACCATCTCCCGCTAAAGGGAACCATGTGTAGATGTAAAGCAGCGGGCGCTAACGCTTACACTGGCGGTGGCGTTGACGCTGGCGCTATCGCAGCGTTGCGCAGGAGAGAAAACTGAGGAGGCGAAAAGCACGCAGTGATGGAGCGGTGTTTCCTACTGGAACATGCCAATCGCTGCTAATGGGCAATGAGAGACAGAAGACTCCGACTGGACACAGAAACCCGCAGCCTTCTTTTAGTTAACGCGCACGCTGCGAATTTTTATTGTTCAACAACGCACAGGAGAAATCTCCCACCGGCACCACCTTGGAGGTCAAGATCCATTGCCATATATACGGGATGGACAGTGAACGGTTGTGCAGCGCGAGCAGTCGGCTTTTTCAACGAAGAAACTCACTAGCAGACGCTGCCTGCGTCGGCGTCGCGAGGCGAGAGAGAGGGGCATAGCGTAGGAGAGGGGATAGAGGGGGGGGACGCGCATGCGCAGTGGGGGGTGTGGACGCTGTGGGCAGGGATGCCCTAGAGGAGAGAGGGGGGAGCGTATTAGAGGAGAGAGAGGGGGGGACGCGCATGCGCAGTGGGAGCGCGGGGGGGGGATGCCTAGAGGAGAGAGTGGGGGAACGTAGGGAGGGGAGAGAGGAGGGGAGGCGCATGCGCAGTGAGAGTGTGGTTGCCGCGTGGAGGGATGCCTAGAGGAGAGAGAGGGGGAAAGGAGTTTTTTTTTATTTTTTGAAAGGGTTTGCGCATGCGCAGTAAGTGAAGCCTCGAGGCACACCACCACCACCGCCACCACCACCGCCACCACCACCACCCGATTAAGCTTCGCCACAGGATGCTTCACATCTAAAAAGAAAGTTTGTGGTTTCGTTGGAAGGCACGCGTGCACAGCTGTAAAATTATCGAGCTCTGCGCTTGGACACGCCCACACAAGCGGTTAGATATATATATATATATATATATATATATATATATATATATATATATATATATATGCACAGAGGGAGAGATAGGGAGAAAGGAATACATACTAGCACGTAGCCACAATGAAATGCATACAGATTTCTCAGAAAGAAATCTCCTGATTTAGAAATTCATATGAATTTGCTATACGTATGAGATTTGTCATGCTTATTTCTGATATTTGTGTGCGGAATTTGTAGCGTGATACCTGCCACTTGCTAGCTTCCTAGTTAGCTTGTTTGGTAAAGCGACCTTCCTGGAAAGCCTTTCTGCAATTTTTCTTATACCTTTGAATTTAGTGTATAGGCGTCTTTTGATTTCGTATCCAGAGAGGAAGGCATTTAACAATCGTCCCGTGAATGCAGGCTCCATACTGCTTTCATAATGCTGCATACTAATATTTTTCGCGTGATGTATATTCTTAAAAAAATTTTTATTGGGTTCCTAACCTCACATTACCAGCATATTCGTTCTATTTATTATGCACATTTTTTTACACATAAATAAGTTTTGTACAGAATGCTGGGCTCTGCAGGTGGAAACTAAAATATTGTACTCGTTGTACGAATACACCATACAATGAAATTAAGCTTTCCCGAGTAAGGTTTTAATTGCAGCTACGTTATGCCCCATGACTACATTGATCATGAGCGATTAACGCGAACACTATGCAGACGGAGATATATAGGGAGGTCGCCAGCTCTGCTAGATGAATATGTGTCCCTCACCTCCTACACGGTAACTTGCGCTGCTGCAGTTTTTACTCAGCCTTGTTTTTTGGTACGTCATGTCAGCACTGCTGCATGTAGGCACAAAGGCCTGCATCGCAGCTACTTAATGGTGTCCCTGTTTATTTATCTGCTGCATAGGCGTGCGCCAGCTTATGGGCTTCGTACTTTATGGCGTAAGCGTTTACAGCCTCATCGTAATAGTCGGCTTAGGGGGCGATCTCGTGTCAAGCAGCCGATGTCCTTCACTAATACCACGCGTGCTGAGTAAATAGTATTGTGAGCGCAACAAACGAACAGATGACACAACAGATAACGAAGATGGACAAGTGTTATCTAGCTTTCCTGCTGAAATACCTGTAATATCTCGTTGTCCTGCTGCGAGCGTCCAGAGAAACTCAGCGAGGAAAAGAGTTGAGGCAGCGGAAAACGGGAATGCAGGCATTGTGGAGACGGGGAGCGTGTGTAGCGGCGAATGGGGGAAAGTGGTGTCAGTGGTGACAGGCTCTTGGGAGGACGACGAGCAGAGAATCCTTCGGAGCTATCGTACTCCAGGGGTCGGATATTCTGCCTACAGAAGACGACCAAGAGGACTGTCTTGTGCGGTGTGCATGCTGTCCTCCATCTTGGTGGATGCTGCGCCCATCACTGTAAATGCACTTGTAAATAGTCACGCCTCGTGTCATTTTAGGTAACAATACGTAAGGATGATGAGATGCCATTCATTTGTTGCACGCGCAATATCCAGTTTGCGCCGTAATGGAATCAATGCACTTTGAACGAAAGCCAGTTGTAGAACCGCCGAGCCACGCTGGTCGTCGCGAAATTTGCCTTACACCGGTAGCAAAAGTATACTGACCATTGTCGTTCGCATACCTTTGCCATCTGCGCCGTCTAATGGCATGCCGTCTACTGTCGAGAACATTTCCCTGTCAAATTCCGTTACAGTAGAATGCTGTCGACAGCTATTCCGTCAAAGCAATGCTCTCGACAGCAGACGGCTCGCGACTAGACAGCGTAGAAAGCGATGTCGGCTCGCACTTCCGTGGTCCGTATACTTTTGCTCACGGGTTTACATGGACGCCGTAAGCGGACGTGAGCATTCTCACATGATATATGTTACGTTTGCAGCGACATATTTCCACATGACGCGTAGTGCAGCACTTTCTGTCACCGATGTAAAATGCCTGAATAGTGGGTGTTTTAAAGATAGAGGGCCAGGTCACATTTGTTATTAGCTACAGCAACGTCAGCAGGGCGCTCATCACAAAAAAAAGCCATTTGTGCAGCTACGTATGTGAAAACGTGAAGACGCTAAACGCTGGAACAATAGTGACGCTTGGCTACAGATTTTTTTAATTTTTTTTACATGCGCATTTTTTAAAGAAATATTGTTACAGTGGGGCTCCTCTTTCTCGCACGCGAACTCTGCTATAGTTGGCAATACCTTGCCGCATCTACAATCACATTGAAACAACTAATTACCAATATATAGTAATTAATTTTTAATTGTTGATTATTAGATGGCAGGGGGGCAGATTCTTGCCTCCTCGCCGAAAACTGCCAGAAAAGTATATCGAATTGCGCCGGTTACAAACTGGGACGTATCTGAATCCTACGCTCTCGCACAGCATATATTCGGATGCATGTCACAGGATAAAAATGCAAGAAATGTGAATCCAGAGCCACTCTTGAGCCTATATCATGGGAATACAGATAAATTGGATACAATAACTAGAACATGGCATCTGGCAACATCGTTCTTGCGCGCTGGGAGACCGCGCTGCTCAGCCCTGCCCTAAAGGATCAACTCTGGGTGGTACAGCTGACCGTGGAAGCCACCAGGACCCAAATACTCTTAGTCGTCACCTATAGGCTGGACCTTTGGTTCACCCTACCAACTCGCTGGACTCACAATAGAGAGAGAGAGAAACGAAGGAGAAAGGCAGGAAGGTTAACCAAGCTAAGCTCGGTTGGTTACCCTACACGTGGGGTGGGGTAAAGGGGGAATAATAGATTAGATAGAGAAGAAAGTAAGAAAAAAAAGTCACAGTTTCACCGCAAGGGTGAAGCAATGAATGCGATAGCAAAAAATTGTAATGTTATACGAAGTGAGGCTGGCAGCTAACTCTTTTTGGATCCGATCTCACGCAACTCTAGAAAACGCTTGTTTAAGAGAATTCTCTTCGCGTTGAGAGCGCAGCACGTAGAAGGGTACACCGGCCCCCCGCCGTCGGCCGCCGAGAAGGGGAGATAACGCGCGCGCCCGCGCCCGCGCTCGTAAAATCGAACGTCGCCCCCCCCCCCCCCCCCCCCACCGCCCGTTGTCGGCTGCCGAGAAGGGGAGATAACGCAAACCCGCCCCCGCTGGTAAAACCGAAGGTCGCTCGAGGGACCCCCCCCCCCTTCGCGTCTTTTCACGCTCACGAACGACGGGTGGGCCCGGTTATATATATACATATACATATACGGCAAATGACGCCGACGCCGACGGCGAAAACCAGCCGCGAGTGTCCATATAATTGCTATCGCAATAAAAGGAAAGGAAATTAACAGTTAGTGAGAACATACACAACGCAAACACGCGCTGGTAATTCACAGACGCTCGCGAAGTACGGTCGTCTTCAGGTAGCTCAGTATTCTTTCGTGGCCTTGTGCATGCCCGGAACCGTGGGCCAAGGTCCCAGAATCTTCTTTTCGGACAACGGTCTTGTATCAAGACGATCGAGTTTTGCTCCTAGAACACGTCGATGTGTCTGGTAAGAAGGGCAGTGGCACAAAATGTGTTCAATGGTCTCCTCACAGCCGCATGAGTTGCATGCCGCACTGTTGGCCATTCCTATGCCATGAGCGTATGCATTCGTAAGTGCCACACCCAACCACATGCGGCACAAAAAAGTTTCATCTTGACGGGAGAGTCCGGATGGCAAGCGAAGTGTTAAATTAGGGTCGATAGAATATAATCGCGAGTTGGAGAAACCCTGCGTATTCCATTGCTGAAGTGTGACGCGACGAGCAAGCGATTGCAATTGTTGCGCCGCGTCCGTTCTACAGAGTGGTATGGGCATCTGCAGGTCTTTTTCATGAGCCGATCGTGGAGCTTCATCGGCGCAGTCATTGTCGGCAATTCCACAATGACTCGGCAGCCACTGAAATGTTATATCATGTCTGTGCTCGAGTGCTTGGTGGTAGTCTTGGCTTATTTCATTCACTAGCTGCTCGTTTACTCCATGCCGCAGAGCAAACTGTAGTGTTTGTAAGGCTGACCTCGAGCCGCAAAAGATGGCCCATTGATTAGGTGGTTGCCGAAGTATGTACTTAACCGCACCTTGTAGCGCTGCGAGTTGCGCTGCTGTTGACGTCGTGATGTGGGAAAACTTAAGTTGCACTGATACGTCGCCGGATGGAACAACCACTGCTCCGGTAGAGCTGTCGGAATTAGTGGACCCATCGGTGTAAACGTGTATGCGGTCCAAGTAGCTTTCGTTTAGGAGACGCCGTGACAACTGCTTCAGCGCAAGTGGTGACAGGCGTGCCTTCTTAACCCATTAGGGACCGGCTTCTTTTTTTATGGGTCTTGTGAAAGCAGATGTGATTTTTTTTTCGTATCTACATATGTATATATCACACTGAAAATTTCATCGTTAACAAGCACTTAGTTTACCCAATATAGCCCGTGACCATATGGTCACTCTAGGCCCTTAGGCTACAGTGAAAATCACCGAGTGACGAATTTTGTTTCAGGTCTTCACACATCGCGAAAAAAAATCAGGGATTTGTTGGGCACTTACTGTAAAATAACGTGAAGCACGCAATGCACATGCCGACGCCGCATTTATTATATTGTGTGGTCACCGTGCTGTTGCAGTTGTCTAGCGCACCTGCGCCTTTTGCCGTTAGGCACAGCTTCAACGAAGCGGACTGTTTGGTCAATCAAGATGTTGACCACAAGGCGCGCTGTCAACAAGCGTCGACGTTCTTCGACAGCCAGTACCTTGTGGCTTGGCGAGAAGGGTGCGGGGGGGGGGGGGGGTGCAAAGTTAGCCCCAGACATTGACATAATAAGGAGGGGGGCGACGGGGGGGGGGGGGGGCGCAAAGTCAGCTTCATACATTGACCTAATAGGGAGGGGGGGCGCTGCGACGAGCTTTCGCCCCCCCCCCTCTCCCCCTGAAGGGGAACCCCGCGCACGCTTAAGCATACAATAAATTGGCGCGCGAGTGTAGTGAAATCACCCTTCAAGGAGCGTAAAACGAAGGGACGAACTTAACCAAAATAGGGAGCCTAAGGGCCTAGCGTGACCATATGGTAACACGTAAAATAACACGCTTGTTCGCGAGCAAGGCTTTGGTTAATCTACTTCAAATTTTCACCGGAGATTGATGGCTCCCTGGGTTGATGTAGCGGGATTGATTTAGGGGCCACTGGGGCCGTCATGGTTGCTTTCGATGTCGAAGTCAGTTTGCTTGACGTTGTCGGGAAGGGGTCCGCACTCTGGCTATTGTTGTAGCTGCCTCTGGCTAGTTAGACGATCCGGGATGTCTTGCGGTTCTTCTTGTTTACGACTTGGACTTGAATCACTTCTTTGCGTGGACGCTCGCAATACGGACGATCGAGCACCTCATGTCACGTGGCTGTGATGGTAAAAATGGCTCCAGCAGTACTCGGCATGACGGTACTTCTTACTTTGTCGAACGTGTGCCCAGAAAATGAATGGTCTAGTACAAGTCAGCCAATCTACGCAATGACAGCGTCGGGTAATCTGATCTGTGGTAAGGTGCGTCGACACTTATACATGCCGCATTGAAGGGTTTAGCGTCATCAGTGGCGCTCGCGAGTGCTCTCGAATAAACTTGGCTATTCGCGTCCTGCGCGTAATCTTACGAAAATGATTTCAGCAATCGCAAAGCTTCCCAAGCATTGCAGCTCGCTCAGTGCCGGACATAAAAACAGTTTTTGTGGGTCAAATCCATATGCATCAAAATCAGACTACAAACGAGCGTGTGAATTCTGTGAAAATATGCCATTAATATTGTGCTCGACAGCTCGCCATCCAATTAAAATTTTATAAAAAGGCATGAAGTGCGCCTAGTCTTTTCCATTCTTTTCCTGTGTTCAAAGTGCGCTGGAAGACACTGCATGGTGTCCCCACTGTGCTATAAGACACTGGGCCACACTGCGCGGTGTGCTCTGTGCCTCCCAGTGCGCTGAAAGTCCTTGGAAGCACTCTAAACGCAGGTTTTTTGCGATAGGTAAGGGTTTGAAGCACGCGACAAATCACTGCAAACGGCTAGCGAGAACCACTGACAGCGTAGTGTATGGAGGTCTTTCATGCTAAGCAGGAAAGCAACGGGAATAATTTTTTGGGACAGTCATTTACAAGGAATGGCTGAGATACTAACAAAATTTCAATCAAAGGAAAGAAGACTGCAAACAATTTTGTGCATATGGAATTACTGCTAAATTACAAAAAAAACTTTAAGTTTGCTCATATATTGTATTTTAAGACACGAAAGGAGAGTATCGTACGAGATGCAATATTTGTGGTAGTATCTTGTATTTGCATCCCAAATACTTGTTATCCAAGTATCTTTCATTGTGTCATGATACAAGTCCTAAGTATCTTCGCCCAGCCCTAATATTTCTTACAGGAATACCTTGGGCTCAAACATATTGCAACGGGTATGAGCTGAGGAAGTAGAAGAGGAGGAGGACGTGAACTGGTGCAGCCTACCGACGCCATCATTACCCGACAATAAAGCTCGCCCTGTAAATAACCTTAATTCAACCGTACCCGTAACAGTTTTGAGGTGGAGGGGCGGCTGGGTACTTCGCGCAAGACGACGGAGCCGCTACCGCTCGATCTAAGCCGAAGGGACGCCTCGCTCGCCTACATCGACACTACCGGAGATCCCGATGTCCAACAACGGCGATCGACAGTCATCTCGTAGTCTTCCGGCGCGGACAACCGGCGCCTGGAAGCGCGAGATGGAGCCATGCCCTTTCTCTGGAAAACCCGGTGAGGACGTGGAGGAATGGCTCACCCACTACCAGCGTGTAAGCAAATGCAACGGCTGGAACCCCATGGCTGAGCTAAAGCGCCTCGCTCTCTTCCTGACGGACACTGCTCTGGTGTGGTTTGAGAACCACGAAGAATCATGAACAACCTGGGACCACTTCGCTACTGAAATCACAAAGTGCTTTGGAGATTCAACTACGAAGAGGAAGTGGGCGGAGCAGACATTTCTTCAGCGGGCTCAAGTACCAGGTGAGACCTGTACTACGTACATACAGGCCACTGCTCAAGTTGTGTAAGACCGTGAATCCTCGAATGTCCGAAGAGGATAAGGTTGGGAACCTTCTAAATGGTCTTGCCGAAGACGTATACAACTACTTAATCACCAAGGAGGATCTTACCTCAGTAGCTGATGTCATTAAGCATTGCGGCACGTTTCAGACCTTGAAGCTCCGCCGCATCGGCAGCTTAGCAAATGTTGCGACTGTAGCAAGCATTGAGGACAGCTACAGTTTTCACTTTGACATTGCGGCAACTGTAAGACAAATTGTACGCGAAGACCTCGAATGACACATAAAGTAGGCGGATGCCCAACAGCTCGGTTGTGCTTTTAGCCAACGCCGGGAACGTGCATCGACTGTATCCTGCGTGTCGTCTATGTCAGGCGGCGCAGGCTTTCGAATCTACCAGCTGCGACAGCACCGAAGTTCTTTTCCCCACGACATCACGCACGACCAACGCATTCGGAGGGATACGACCATGACTCGGCAGTCAGAAGACCGGCTTTTTTTTCACGCAGCGTCCCAGAGTTTATCCCGACGCGTACAACGTCGAACGCCGATCGCCTGTCTGCTACAGCTGTGGTGCCGTAGGTCACATCTCTCGTTTTTTTCACTGGTAGGTACTGAGGGGTACTGTACAACTTCAATATGATTCAGAGACGCGTGTAGATGCCTTTTTATAGTTTTAAGACGAAAGCTTTACGTATCTCATGAGTGAAAAAATCCTTCGTCTGGCGTCGATAACATATGTGAATCATCAAGAAAGGGAAAATAGACAACCGCTCGTTTGTAGCACACGAAGCCATAAGGAAATCCATACGGATTTCTCAGAAAGAAAAGCTTCTTAGTTGCCGAAAATTCGTCCTGGGCCGGGGTTTGAACCCAGGACCAACGCCTTTCCGACGCGCTCGCTCTACCAAATGAGTTAACCAGGAAGCTAACAATTGGCAGCGCGAGGACGAATTCATCGACAACTCGAAGCACATGGACACAAGTAAAGCAAATGAGTTCTGCGGAATCCCGCAATGTGGCGGAAGGGTTAAGAAAGAGAAAATAGGCAACCACCCGTTTGTAGCACGAAGTCACAAGGAAATCCATACGGATTTCTCAGAAAGAAAAGCTTCAGTGAAGCTTTTCTTTCTGAGAAATCCGTATGGATTTCCTTGTGGCTTCGTGGAACAAACGCGTGGTTGTCTATTTTCTCTTTCTTAACCCTTCCGCCACCTTGCGGGATTCCGCAGAACTCATTTGCATTACTTGTGAATCATCAAATTTGCTGAGTCGTCCCGTTGCTGAAGTAGATGTTCGTCCCAGGCGTTATTTTATGACCTCTTCTTCGCGTTAATGAAGCTAAGATTGAGTGATGTGTTAGGGGGGACTCACACAACGAGATACCGAAAATAGGCTCTCGCTGTACCCAATTGTTTTTATCTTGCTACCCGTCCATCGGTCATTATGAGTTGTGATAGAGCTCCTGGATTTTATTAGTCTTTTTGTACTCCCTGATTTGCTGTTAGAGGTCAAGATGTTTGATGGGGATATCAGTCTCGTTACTGTATTACCAACGCAACATAAGCCTGCTTTCAGAAAACACAGGAAGGACTGAAATAAATTATTAGTCTTATAAGAGTGATACAATACTGCATGGGTCACCTATATGTTTGATGCTCTGCCTTTTACAAGCATATGCGTCATAGGCACTGATAACTTTCGGAATGAAGGACGCATTGACAGTGAGATCAAATACGTAACAGTATCAAGGAAAGGAGTATAAATTTAAGCGCTCGTTTCCTTGTTGGACACAATATTGTCTGTTAGTTCTCATAAGTAACAGTGTCAAGACATCTATACGGTGAGTAGTCATATGCTCAAATTTTACTCAAAATTTACAACGAAAAATGCATATCGATGTCATTGTTATGAGAAATGTTAAGTGATTATTGTGCGGTCGTTTAATGGAGGAAACTACGGCTATCTGTATTAGCGGTCTTTGTCACGTAATGCCCAAAGCTGGACAGGTCAGCTCAGTGAGAGACTCAAGAAGTTACCAAGGTACAACCTTGTCGCTTTTGTCGTTATGACGTTCTGGGACAGACACACTGGTGTTGATAGAAGCATGACCGTAGGGGCTTTGTTTTGAAACGCAAAAAACGAAAACCCCTTTCCCGGTGTACAGTAGCAGGCTAGAGCATACTATCGCTCAGGCTGACTTCTCTGCCTTTCTGTAAATAAACCTCCCTCTCTCTGTCTGAGCGAGTTTCACAGAAGGCATAATGTGTGAGACACACATTTATAGCTCACATTCATGGCCACCCCTTTGTAGATTTTTTTTTCGTATTTAGTTATTCTTGTCTAAGTCTTCGTCATATTTTTTTCTCTACTCGCCTCTCTTCTTTCCTATTTCTCTCGTCCTATCTTTCTTTCCTCTATCTCTTCCCTCCTCCCGAAAGAGTCTTTAGTGTTACATATCTTTAGTGTGATTTTGTAACGTCTCGCTCAAAAAAAAAAAAATTCACCAAAGTCACCTTTCCGCGGTACGCTCGCATAACATCGATTCCCATGGTACGTGGGATCTGGCGAATTTTTCTTCATATCTTCTGTACTGTCTTCCTTCATTTGTTTCTTTCTTGCTACGTGGGACCCCGCGATTCAAGCATCCTTTCTAGCGCGTGTGACGCATCAGGCGTCGCATGTGGCATTAGTTTTCGACGTTAGTGGTAAACATTGAAATTAAGTTGCCGGAGGGTGCTGCCATAAAAAAAAAACTTTCTTTCTTTATCTGCTGATCGAGGCAAGCGGTTGTAATGGACAAACGATCGCTCTTATCGCCACCAAAACGGACAACATGGCCAAAGTCAGCAGGTACGCGGACTCCTACGAGCCCGATTGGCCGGATTGAGGAGGTCCCTTCTGCACTTTAGAGCACATGCTCTGGCGGTGTCCCTCGTTACGGGACAATGATCGTCTCACCACGGAAGCAGAGTGAGAGGGAGCGCTCATGAATTCCGACCTCGCCGCTCAGCTACGGGTCGTCCAGAGGGCCCACGACGCGGTGGTCAGGCACGACCTGCCTATCCCGACGTGCTCCCCCATAAGGGGGGCTTTCCGAGTCAACCCTCAGGACTGTAATGAAGCTCATTGCCTGCCTGTCCGCAACTTAAACAGCAGCAGGTATAGTTCAATAGCAGGTTCATGTATCATTTATAATTTAGTAAGCTGGAGTTTTAACGTTCTGCACAGAGCGTAAACACAGCAGCCTCAATTTATATCAATCAAAGAGTACGCAACAGTGCCATCCTACATTTTTACATAATACTGAAATATTTGAATGATATTGACATGAAGCCTTGATGATATCTGCGACAAAATTACGGTATGAATTACAGTATCAAGAAGTTTTCAGCAAGCAAGTATGACATACAGTGCGTAAAAATAAAACACCACTGGAATGTAAAACACCAATTGCAACATTTATTAAGGAAATATTTTAGGTAAACATTTAGCAAGAACAACTATTTCGAAAAGAAGCTTCATTTATCATAGTGTGGTATGCATATGTGTATCAGTGTTAGTAATGACGAAGCTTTGGTTGTTGGCATTTTGTTTATAGGAGACACTGAAAGCCACAGCTTTAAGTATGAAATTCTTGCTAGTCAACAAATTTGTTAACAAATACGCCGCCGCTCTGACGTGACGAGAACTGTTGGCCAATGTGAAACCATGGAGAGCCGTCAGGGGAAAGGAGAGTGCAGATCAAAACATGAAAAAAGCGGTGTTCAGGCGGCTTTTTTTTTTTTCGCTTGTAATTTACTTGTTAAGGGGTTCTCTAACAGGGTAGAAATGGACGCTGCGCGATTATACCCGGTGAATAGGAGGCATCTCTGCCTTCCGGTCTTTTAACGGTCGCACCATCTCCTCCTGCGCTTATCTTCTCCGCCATGCCAAAATGAAAGAGACCTAGGATTGTATTTCTTCGACAGTGGACACTTGACCCAGCATGCAAGAGGAGAGACCGTATTTTGCGAACCGTGCGGGAAACTGTTCAACTGTTGCCGCCTTTATGCCTTCATAAAACATCGTTTTGCATCTCTGTGGCAGATACAGGTCGCACAAGTCTTTATTTTGAAATTATTTGCATATATGTAACATTTTAATGTATCTTGATTTCCGATGATGGAGGCCTGAAACTGGTTTTGCCTGCGTATTCTTTGGGCCTACAACGTTGTTTTGCCTGCCTATTTATGGCGCCTAAAACGCGTGTTCTTAGTGCCTACAAATCCGGCCTTTAGTTATCAGAATATTTATGAACACAGCCTTGAAATGTTAAAGCGACAGCGTGAAGGAGCCTCTGGCGTTACGCGAATGCGCCTACAACATATAATCATGGTATGCACATCATCGCACCGTAGCGTCCACTTCTTGGCTCTAAAAATGTCTTCGCTGCTCTAAACTTCCATTCTGGAGTTATGTAGGACCATAACCTGCTTTTTACACGCCAGCATACTCGGCGTGCCTGGTAAGTCCTCAATAAGCGCATAACTGTTCAATCTCCACCTCATAACACTCGGCTCATAGCGAAAAATCCGGTATAAGCTGCTACTGGCTGACTGCCTCGCATGAAAATGATTCCCAGAATTCGTGGTACCAACGGAATTTTGTTTACTACTCACTCACTCATTCCACGCAGCAGAAAAGTTCATATTTCTTTTTATATTTTTCAACGTAGTGGTATTTCATTCTGAGTTGCACTAATACAAGCAAAGAAATTGTACCATGAACTGCTCACTTACTAAATAAGACACGATTCTGCAGGTACGAGACGTCAGAACGCCTTCAAACGAATATTTGAAAAAGATACACAAAAGGTCCTCGAGCACAATGAGAGATCATTGCAATAAAATCGTTTCTATTATTGCAATGCTTACTTTTGCAAGCATGCGCGTTTTACTCACTGAAGACCTACCAAAAGAAGACACGAATTTTTGATCAGTCCGTGAACTACGTTGATGGTCAAGACATTTATAAGGTAAGCGTATTTATTATAAAATACTTCTCCTACTTCCAACTGAGTTAGCTGACAACGCGTATTTCGAGAAAAAAAAACTATGTGCCTGTCATTGTTATGTGGTCATTGGACCGTGGCAATCGTGACATTTTTTACAAGGCAGTTTAACGAAAGTGCGCATTAAGGACATACCAGCTCGGTCTCCAGGCCTGGAAAGTTGTAAGTTAGCGCTGCGGTGCTTTTGCCGTCGCGTACTTCGGAAGGATACATGGCTACTCCAAGAGCTAATGGCCTGTTACCCAATAAGAAAAGAGCGTTCAGTGAGTCGAGGGACAGATATGATATGCA
>JALIZH010018311.1:0-88655 GCA_030522465.1 Rhipicephalus appendiculatus | reverse complement strand
ACGGGTCGCGCTCCTGCGTACGCTGATGCACCGGCTCTGACTGCTGCCCAGTACTTGGCCGGTTCCTGGACGGGCTGGCGCCTACCTGTCGGAACGTCTGCTCCGCCACCACTCGCCCGGCTGCTCATCCTGCCGCGCCACGACGTCCCAACTGCTGCGTGGATCTACCGCCGGCCTATGGCGCTACGGACGGTTACGTGAGCGCATCACTATAGGACGTTACTCTCTAAACTGCGTGCTTAAGTGTAAACTGTTGCTTGTGTGTGTATTGTCGCGAGAGATCGGTTACTTTTCTTAATATATGTATGTTTACCAGACGTACTGTGTTTCGCTCCTTCCTTCACCGCACCGCACATGAATTAAAGTGACGTTCCTCTAATCCTTCACTACACCCTACAACCTAAGGTCTTCTAAACGCGCCTCCGAACATAAATGTTGAAAAAAAACAACGCGCAATGAAAACACTCGATGCCGTACGCATCAGGAGTACCTGAAAAATTCTGCTTGTCACTCCTAACAGTTGTTCATGAAAAACACAACATTCGGAGTTTAACACGAAGCCTTCGAAAACCGCTCTGGTTTTACGCTGAAATCTTCTTGAACAAAAGAACATGATTTCAAAACTCAAAATTAAATGAATGTTCTCAAAATTCCTTTCCACAAACTCTGGGTCGCATTCTCCGAAAAGCTAACAGCTGACCTCCACCCCTTTTAGTCGAGCGCGTGGCGGTCGTGTTCTCCGTCGCTTACGAGTTCTCCAGAGGCTACAATGAGCGCGGGCTCCACCGTCTCGCGTCATATCTCGCCTGATTCCTGATTTCGGCCGGCTTTCTTGTGAACGGCGAAGAGGTTGCCAAAAGCGCGGGGGAAAGACTCGCCATTGTCCTTTTGTGTTTGTTCCCGCTCGGAATTTAGGACCTGCAGCATCTGTTCTCGGAAACCTTCGACATGGTTGTCTCCTGAACCCTTTCACTCTTAACCGCGCCTTCCGTTTTGGAGACGCGCGTTGCTTTCCCGCTCACCTCTCTCGCCGATTGCGCCTGACCGCAAGTCTCAATGGACGCTGTCTGGAAGGGCCGATGGCCAACCCTTCTGGTTATCGCGCTGCGGTGGGTCACCTGTCCTGACCTTTCGCGACGCTGCACGTGCCCGCTTCTTTCTTTTGCGGTGACGCTTACGCACAACTTTTCCTTGGTTGCCATGAACTTCCTTCTGGGCTGTGACATCGGATGTCTTACAGGTCAGGTATGCCTGTGCACCACCCTTTCTACAGCTTTCTGCTCCATTGCTCTGTCGGGCCGATTCATCTGTGTTAACTTTGACAGAACCTGACGCTGGGCCCTCCTTGACGACAGAGCTAAACTCTTGGGAGCTTCTCGTCCTTCCCGATTTCTGGGCAGTCATTGCCTTCTTTATCGGATTCCGGCAGATCATGTACGAGCTGACACACGAGGCACGGCTCTAACTCCCCCACGAATTCCATTAATGTTGCTGGGATTACACTTCTCGCAATGACCACCTACTAAACCCACCCCTGATCGTACACCTGCGACCGCCTCGCACTGTACCTTTTCACACTCTGGGGCATTTCCTACACTATCTGTAAGAAACTCTTTTAACAGTCTCTGACCCTCTTTGGTACTACTGTCGAGTTTCAGTAGCGTCGCATCCTGGCTACATTTGGGACTACCTTTGTCCTCTTCGATCTTGCCTTCCGAAAGCCCATTCCCCTGTTGGGGCGCGAGGGAAGTCTCCAGCTCTGGGTTAACGGTGACATGATGGATGCAAAATTGCGAACAAAGCGCCGGAAAGATGAGCATAGGCCTACAAAACCGCGAAGTTCCTTCATCGTCGTCGGCTTGGGAAATTCCGCGACTGCACGAAGTTTTGCAGGGGTCAGGTAATACGCCGTGTTTGGACACGATGTGGCCTAAGATCACGAGCTCCCGTGCGGAGAAGCGGCATTTCTTGAGGTTAAGCTGAAGGCCAGCGTTTGTCAGACAAGTCGAAACGTGCCTGAGGTGAAGCAGGTTCGTACGGAAATCGTGCGAAAAAACCACGACATCGTCGAGGTAACAGAGGCAAATCGACCACTTTAGGCTACGTAGCGTATTATCCATAAGTCGTTCAAACGTGGCAGGCACCTTACAAAGCCCAAAGGGCATGACGTTAAACTCGTATAGTCCATCGGGTGTAATAAATGCAGCTTTCTGGTGATCGGATTCCGCCATGGGGACTTGCCAGTAGCCAGACCGCAAGTCCAGCGACGAGAATAATTCTGCTCCGTGAAGGGTGTCAATGGCGTCATCAATGCGCGGCAAAGGATAGACGTCCTTGCGCGTTATCTTATTCAAACGACGGTAGTCTACGCAAAACCGGATAGATCCGTCTTTCTTGCGCACCAGGACGACAGGAGATGGCCAGGGACTGTGAGATGGTCGAATAACGTCTCTACGGAGCATGTCTTCGACTTGGTCGGTGATGACGCGGCGTTCTTCAGCGGAGACACGGTATGGTCTTTGACGCAGCGGCTGGTGTAGACCGGTGTCAACGTAAAGCGCTGGACACATGGTGCGATTCGGCATCCGATCCGACGTGCGGCGCCGCACGCGGCGTACGACGATTCACGACACATGGGGCGAACGAGCAATCAGCGCGCAGGCTCCGCCCACACACGGCACCTCAGCTTGCACGCTCGGAAAACATCGTATCCTCTACATTTAGTACAAAACAAACAACGTCACACAGCCATGCTTCGTTCTCTAAGAACATTGCCAACAAAGCTACGCCTTCGCGAGCTACACTCATCGCAACAGCTCACATTAACTCACGACTACGAGCGTAGGCCTAGCTAGGCGGACGCTCTCGGGAGCGCCGCTCGAGTTCAAACGCGAGCTGATTGTCGAGCGCTTATTTTTGCCAACCCGATAAAAGCTTGTGCTCTTATATGACGCGTTTACACGCGCAATTGGTGTTATCGACGGCCTCGATGTGAAGAGCAAGGGCGGGAACGAAGCGAGCCGGTTCGCCGAGACGGCCGGTGTCAATGTTTGCCTGTGAAACGGCCTTCCATCACGGCTCACTATCTCGTTGGTGGTTCGGAAACGGACGTCGCCTTGCAGAAATGGCACACTGCAAGCATCACTTTATTCAATCATGGGGTATTTCACGTCAGAAACAGTTTATCCAATGTTTTTCATGCCAGCGACAACGGCGATATCCACAAATACCAGGACGATCTCAGCCATCGCAGCGGCGAGGGAACGAACCAGTGGCACCGGTTGGCACGGGCGCCACCAGTGGCGCCCCTTGTCGAGCTCCCGCACTGCCATTGGCTGCGGCCGCCCGACCGGAGCGGTAGCCGCGCGGCAACATTCAGCAAGTTGGATGCCCGCGCGGCGTGCGAATCGGCGCCGCATGCTGTTGGAACCTGTTGGACGTCTGTCGGATGCGGCTGTTGGCACGAACAGCCGTACGGCAAATCGCATCCGAATTCGCACCATGTGTCCAGCACTTAATGCTGCACTTGCGACGTGCGGCCCAGCTGAGGCTGCGACACATCGAAAAAAAAATTCCGGAACTCGTGCAGACGATCAAGTAGGTCGGCGCGTTCGGCAGGGGGTGAGGGTATCGGCGATGGCGCTGGAAAACACATCCCTGGACGACTCCTCGAGTGCTGACAGGGCCATTGGTTGGTTAGAATTGTCATCCGGAACGTCAACAAGAGACGCAGAGTCGAGGCCTTCAACGTGGCCGAGACATTCGCCAGCAAGCAATGTGACTGGTGCGGAGAGCGGATTGAAAACGAATATATTGCTGCTGCCGGCGGCGACGTCAAGCGTTGCAAAAGGTAGCGGCAGAGCTCTACGACTCGTGAAGACATCGGACGGCGTTAAAAAGACTGTAGCATCGGTGTGGCCGTCACAGAAAACGGGAGCGAGTGAGAAAGCGCCAGGCGGAATGTCGATGTCTTCACGAACGAGCATCTTAGTGGGCAGGTGAAGAGCGTCAAACAATGGGGCGTCGCACAATGGTGAAAACTCAACTTCGGCGTATCCGCAGTCAATGAAGGCACTACGGCGGGATAGGAAGTCCCACCCGAGGATGACGTCATGTCAACAGGCAGAAATTACAATAAACTCGACGGTTTACAGGTTGCCTTCAATGAACACTCTTGTGGTGGAGGCTGCGAGAGAGGCGTCACTTGCTTTGCGCTTGTGGTGTGGAGCGACAGTCCCGAAAGCGGCGACGTTAGCTTTCGTAATGAACGGCATATATTAGCGGCTATGACAGAAACAGCTGCGCCGGTGTCCAGAAGTGTAAAAGTACGAACACCAACAGTTACTGCGACCACGTTAGCAGGGGAGGAGTGAGGGCTTGCACAGTTCGAAAACAGCGCAGTTCTTGCCTCTTGAACTGCGGCGGTTAGTTTTTCTGGTCGGAGGGTCCGGGCCGGCGACGTATGGGGGAGGGCGATCACCGACGAGGAGGTGGTGAGCGCTGCGGCTGGAAGTCAGGGCGGTGAGTAGGAGCATAGCGCTGTGATGGGCCAGGAACGTATTGGGGGAAGGGCTGGTTGCCGGATTGCGACAACCGAGCAGGGTCGCCGAATGTTTGAGGACGACGGCGGCAGTAGCGGGGGACGTGTCCGGGAGTGCAGCAGGCGTAGCAAATCGGTCTGTTATCTGGCGTCCTCCAAGGATTGGCGATGGTCGGAGCTGCCCAAGATCCAGTATAAACACGTGGTTGCGTGGGCTGTGAGTGCGTGGTGTAAGATGGCTGCGGAAGCCTACGCGCAGCGTCCGCCTACGTGAGGGGCGCGGCCACAGGCTGCACGGATTGCGGATAGGCGACTGGACCGGTCACAGGCTGCGCTGCACGCGAGTAGTGAACAGAGCTGGATGGAGGCGGCTTGTGGTGCACAAAAAGGAACAGCGTGGGCAACCTCCTCCGAAAAACCGCCAGGCCTGCGCGGAACGCGCAGCACAGTCAGAGCGAAAGCTGGGAGAGCACCATTTCTAAAACCCGTTGCAATCTATCTTGGGGCTGCTAATACAATTACGCTTGCAAGGTACCCACTACTCCATTAATTGATTCGGTAGCTGATTACGACGAAGAATTATGACTGAGTCCTTTGTAATGGGTTGGAAGCCTTGAACGACCCCCCTCGTAATGCAATTCATATTGTGTGACGCCTGGTTACACAAATGGCATTCTGTGACGACTGGTTGTCGTTTCACTCTTCTTCCACGTTATATTGGCATGTTAACGCGGTTCCTTTCCGACATAATGCTTGTATAGGGTTTTTGTACGCCGCGTTTTCGAGCACAGGCATGGCTCAGTGGTAGAACACTGGGCTGGCACAGAGCGGACCCAGGTTCGAACCCCGTTCCATCCTGAACATTTTTAGATGCGAAGCATCTTATGCTCGGGGCTCTGTCCGTCCCTCCCCCGTCCCGCGTCCCGCGTCCGGCCACTGTCATGAAGTAGGGAAGCACCCATTATGCGAACCAGAACACTGTAGTAATATGAAGGCCGTCAACCCAAACACAGTCATCAGAGTCATGGCCGAGAGCACAGAGAGGCTGCTTAGCAATGGCTAGGCAGGTGGTGTCTGTCGCCCAGGTTGACCCCATTCCTTCAGTCATGGCCGAGAGCACAGAGAGGCTGCTTAGCAATGGCTAGGCAGGTGGTGTCTGTCGCCCAGGTTGACCCCATTCCTTAATCTTGCTTGCATGTGTTTGGAGGGGGCTTAGTCCTTCCCGCGTCCCACACCGCCACAGCGCACGCGCGTCCCCTCCCCTGTGCTCTCCTACGCACACCCCCTTCCTCTGCTCTAGGAATCATCTACTTTACGGAGCGGCGCATGCACGTCCTCTCCAACTCTCTCCTCTAGGAATACTCTACTCTACGGAGCGGCTCCGGCGTCCTCTCCCCCTCTCTCCTCTTGGAATCATCTACTCTACGGAGCGGCTCACGCGTCCCACACACCCACAGCGCATGCACGTCCCCTCCCCTTCTCTCTCCTCTCCTACGGTCCCCCCCGTCCTTTCCTCTACGGAGTGGCGCAAACGACAGGTGGTGTGACAGCTGCATACTCCGCTGGGGGCGCCACGGTAGTTCCGCGGTATGAAAATGACAGAGCGCACGCGCCTCATTCTCTCTCCTGCGCAGCGCCGCGATGAGCGCCCGGACCACTGCCGTGAAATGAGAGCGGCGACATTCCTCCCGCTCAAGCTAATTATCTCCCCGCTGCTTCGCATCCACACATGGTTCCCTTTAGCGGGAGATGGGGGAATTTTTTTTTCTTAAAGTTTTTTTTCTTATTTCGTGCGATAGCGGTTACGGACACCGGCGGCGGTGGCGGCGGCGGACAACTACGGCACCCTTGTTGTGATCTCATAACAGCTTTCGCTGTAATAACAGTGCACAGCGGGGCGGGCAGACGGGTGGTGGGCTCGTGAGTAAAGGGCATTAAGGAGAGTTGGCGGGCATCCTCTTCATGGACGAAGTCTCGGACCTGCTGAAGCAACGTCGAATGGTCAGGCATGGCGTCGATACTGCACAGCGACTCGCCATCCCGGGAGGCTGCCGAGTCAGGGCGCGTTGCTTCTTCAATTCGTCATAGCTTTGACACAAGCTTACGACTTCTGAAACTGTGCGCGGATTCCCAGCCAAGAGCATTGGGAATGCGCCGTCGTCAATGCCTCTAAGGATTTGCTTGATCTTCTCAGCTTCGGGCATGGTGTCGTTGATACGTCTCCAAAGGTCGACGACGTCCTTAATGTAGCTCATGAAGCTTTCCCCTGTCTGCTGTGAGCGGACGCGCAAGCGCTGCTCTGCGTGTTGCTTGAGGACAGCCGGTCGATCGAACACTTCTGAGGAAGACGTCTTGAATACGGACAATGTGGGGGTGTCTTGTTTGTGGTTGTTGTACTGCAATTCGACGACGCCAGTTATGTAAAAGATGACGTGGCCTAGCTTGTCGGGGTCATCCCACTTATTATGCGCGCTCACCAGTTCGTAGTGGTCAAGCCAGTCTTCCACGTCGGTCTAGTCTGCACCGCTCAAGGCCTTTGGATCCCGTAGCCGAGGAATCCCGGTGCAGGTGACGGACTGGGGCGAAGGCGCCGGTGTTGTTGCGTTGTCAATAATGATGGGCGGAAGCGTCCGGCTTTACAGCTCCAGGGTGTAGCGACGGGGATGTACCCCGCACCTCCACCAAACGTGAAGAGGTTTGTTGGACGTTCAAGGACGTTATGATTGTTAGCGTCGAGGCAGCGCAAAGAACCGTCCAGAGGCACAACAGTGATCCGAAACACGAGCAGAAGGAGCCGAGCGTTGGTGGAGCTGCTGGGTGGAGGCGCACGTTCTTCTTCGCAAGTATAGTATAGTAAGGAATAGAAAAGAAAAGTGAGGGTGAGGAGCAGTGATGTCAAGATGACAAAGAGGGAAAGGTGGAGTGGAGATCGTAAAGCGTAAAGGGAATCGGGGTGAGGATAAGCGAGGATATAGCAGAGTGTAACGAAGTCGCATGGAGTAGGGAGGTGAGTTGGAGGTTGGAGACGTCCAGATAGTTGAGATAACTGACGCAGGGGGTGTGCGGAGACAAGAAGTAGCCTCGCATGTGGTACGGTGGAGTCCGGCGTGATAAGAAAGCAATGTGCAGGCGCGCCGAGCGCAGGTGGCGTGACAAACGTAGAGAAGCCTAGTAAAACCTATGAGAAAGCTGGGAAAGGCTAGGAGAACGCGAACTTAGACCAACGAAACAGCCAAATTTGAGCAAATAAAAATTCGTCACATCCAATGTACCTCAGGAATCGATGTTATGCAAAGCACGCGGAGGGGAAGGTGATCGTGGTGTAATATTTTTATTCAGCAAACCATTACCAGATGATGCTAAAGACATGTAGAACTGTTGTACGCACAGATATATGTTTAACAGTCACATATATTTTATATAACCAGTTGTTTACAGTTGCCTAACGATGCCAACACCAACATGAATATTAGCAGCACCAGAAGCGGTAACCTGATATGTAGCTCTTCTGCTTTCGAGCATGGTAGCCCTGGCTAGTGATACGTACACTGACTTCAGTGGATAGCGCTAAAGTATAGACTTGAAATTAACCACACGTGACGCTTGTATCAGAGCACTACTTACGTAATGCTGACGAAATATGAGACCAGCCCCGCAACTGGTATTTCACCAACATTATGTATTTTTTCCTGGGTATTCTTCAAAAGCAGTTTCGAGACCTGGCGTGGTTCTATTGTAGAACAATTGATGGCCAGGCAGAATGCTTCTGTTCGATTAGTGCTGCGACTCTGATATTTATTCTTTGCATTCCTAAATTCAACGCTGCCGATGTCAGTTTACTAAACGTTCTCCCATTTAAATTACCGATGTCTGAACTCGCCGTTCCTGAATAGATATTAACAGTCAGTAACCTGTGGCACGTGCCCGCACGCTGCGGCCCGTGGTATAAGGGCATGATCCTCACGTGTCTGGAGAAAAATGTCTCACGTTGTACGCGACGGGATTTTTACGTTATTCATGTCTTGATCAGATAGTCATATTCGTCCAACCGTCTTACCCTCCCACAGTAATTTTGGTCTACGTCATGTTTAGGAGCCGATCACGAACACCCGGACGTAGGCGGGTAGATAGATAGATAGATAGATAGATAGATAGATAGATAGATAGATAGATAGATAGATAGATAGATAGATAGATAGATAGATAGATAGATAGATAGATAGATAGATAGATAGATAGATAGATAGATAGATAGATAGATAGATAGAAACGCTCAAAGCGCCTGCAGTTCACTAAGAAATGCTTCGCATTTTAAAGCCAAGTTGAAACTAAGAAAAACTAAGTCGAAGCTACTATGGAAAGCCAAGTTAAATCTAGGAAGTGCCAAAATAAAACTTCGCCAAGCTATGTCTCTCCACCGCCAGTGCGTAGGTGCCCCATTTTTTTGTTAGGCAGGAGCGCATGTAGATCATAGACAATAAGGCCAGGAAAAGCAATAAATGTGTAGCGCCATCATCATCACTCTACATCATGGTCATCATTTTACTAGGCACCGCGCCGCGCCTCTCGTGCACCTCATGCTGAGCTCGAGCCGCGAGACAGAACGGGTTCACGCGCCTGGCGGAACTGGACGCCGGTAGTTGCCGCCGCTCCGTTTGGCCTTCGCTCAATAAAGTGGTGAGACAGCGGCACGGCCACGTTGGCCGCCTTCACGACGACGTCTCTCGTCTCTGTCCATCGCTACAGTGGTGATCCGGACAACACGCCTTTCGACGAGCGGCCACTGCCATGTTTCGACGGCCCTACCCGCAAGTGCCGCCGTTCAACCCGGTATACCCCCGAGTATGGTTTAAGCAGCTGGATGCCATTCTCATGGTGGATGGCGTCACCGCACAACCGGAGATGCACGCCGTCCTGCTACACGCCCTCCCGGTTGAGCTCCGCCATCTCGCGGCCGCGTCGACATCCAGCCAGCAGCCATACGATGATCTCTGCACTGCGGTACTGGCCTCCTACGGGGAAATCTACCGCCCGCTTCCGATGAGCCGCGAGTTCCGGGTTTCCCTCCGTCCACTCGAGCTCTAAAAGCCAGCCCGCAGCTCTCCCTTTACTACGACTTTTCTTCCCCGGCTACGACTCCTTCTACCTCGGGTCCGGACACAGGAGCACCCATTCCTGCGCCCGACCACGACGACCAGGTAGAAGACGCCCCTGCGTTGACCGACCTTCCTGAGGACCTCCCCCGAGGGTCCCTAAAGGTACGAGGGTCCGTCTCGCATGCCTGGCACTCGCCCGTCTTCCCCAACCTCGACGGCTCGTGACGCCTTGAAGACGTCAGACTGCAGTACGGCTACCTTGCCGCACGCCCTGGAGTCTGACACGGCCGCGGACGATCTCCCCACCCGCTGTTCGCCCACCAATTGCGGAGGCGGCGCCGTCGACAATTACTAACGAACGCGAGCTTCCGTCGACCGCATCGCTCTGCGTCATTTGCCAGCAGCGACCAGCTTCGCCCTCGCAGTCTCCCGCAGCCGAACTTCCAGCCCCCAACCAACTACGACCGAACTTCAACGACGCGGCAACTATGACTGACGCGCCTGAGGACAACGTGCCTGGCCCTGCTATGGCAGAGCAGACTACTCATGCCCCACCTACCACAGAGCCAGCCATTGACCATGCTGATCTGTGCACCAGCCCTCGTGCGCCGACTACCGAAAGTCCTTCCACAAGCACAGGTGCGCCGACCAACCCTCCTCTAGAGTGCACGCCTGCAGTGTTCCACGGCATCTATCCTCCGGAGCCTTTGACGCAGGACGGCAGCCACCAAACGGGCGTCCACAATGTAAACGCGCTCGTCACAACGGCAACGACGCCCAATTGAACCCCATCTCTATCGCACGTGGCTCTACGTCGACAAAACCACCGCACTCGGCGTCAATCAAGACGGCATTTTTTCACCCGATCTCTTACGCTGCCACGCGGTGCAGGCAGGGTCTCTGATACGACTCCAGCGTCTACGTCTACCCGACGCACTGGCCACCCACTTGCCTTGCACCTCAAGACGCGCTGTGCACGTGGTGCGGTTGTTCAAGACCGACGTCGCTGCATCCGTGGACTTGTGTACCATTGCCAGCACCACCGACCCGCTGCCGACGTTAGCGACGAAACCGACACATCTACGGGCACCTTTGTCAGCCGCGTCCGATCGTGCCGCCTGGTGCGCTCTCCAACAGTCACAGCAGGTCATCATGGGACCCACTTGTCTATAACCACAGCGCTCCGGTGCCTTCTCCGTCCGCTGTTTTTTCCCAGTGCCGCCCGCCAGAACAATTGTAAAGGCCCTGCGCCTCTCCACGTTGACGACCTGGACTGCCCACGGACACTTTGTTTCGCGTTATGGACATTGTATATACGCCGCCATAGTTTTTCATTACGGGTTCATTTCTGCAGGGGGGAGTAATATGTAGCGCCATCATCATCACCCTACATCATCGTCATCATTTTACTAGCCACCGCGCCGCGCCTCTCGTGCAGCTCATGCTGAGCTCGAGCCGCGAGACAGTTAGAACGGGTTCACGCGCCTGGCGGAACTGGACGCCGGCAGTTGCCGCCGCTCCGTTTGGCCTTCGCTCAATAAAGTGGCGAGACAGCGGCACGGCCACGTTGGCCGCCTTCACGACGACGTCTCTCGTCTCTGTCCATCGCTAGAAATGCATTGCTTGTAATTGCATTTTTTGGAATGATTTAGTTATTGAATTAAAGAGGGAAAATATAGTAGGCGAGAAACGTTTCCGAAAGCATGTTCTAAACTCAAAGCTTACGCAACTTCCGCGTGCGCTGGCCTCCTCATCTGCTATCACTGCAATATCTTTACAATTATAATTCGCTGACTTTTCACAGAATTGGGAAAACGTTCAATTTACAAATGTTTTCCTGGAGAACCTCCTGCCAGAATAGCTGTTCCATTGCTGCAGATTTCACAAGCTCACAAACTTGAACAGAAGAGCGATAACAGTGTTCGTTGACTATACATCACAATTGCAATGATAAAAGGATGCATGGCAGACATGCAACTAAAACATGCAGCTTTTTTAATGAAGAATTAAGATAATAGAGAACTGAATATATTATCAAAAGGGAATTATTAGAAATGTGCGAATATCATTTGCTTTTGTGCGAGCAGTAGAAAAGCTCTTACAAGTCGGTCGGCATAACGCGCTTCAACGCTACAATATTTTCATGTAGAGGAACATCTTCCAACTGCAATCTAGTTGATGTACTTGTAGCTGCTGCAGTTCTCAGTCATCCATCTGTGCTAAGGCAAGCTGTTCTTCATTCGCGTAGGCAGGCTTTAGTCACTCTGCTCGACTCAATGCATCTACCGGTACACTTAACACCCACTTGACCCGCTCTATGTACTGAAACCTCAGTGACGTATGCCAACTGTATAACTTTTCTTGGCAAGTACTTCGTTTCTTCAGGAGTTCAGTGCACAATTTAGTGCTTTGTCCTTCACTTGTGCTTTGTCCTTCAAGGCGAAATCACTTCATTCAATAAAATAGTGAAAATATTTCACGGCGGCATAACATGCAAGATGCTTTCGACAAAAAACACTTAGGGCGCCTGGTGGCTGCTCGACTTCTAAATTCGTGCAGTTTGCAACAGCCATTAATTAACTGCCGAAGAACTTCTCCAAAAGCCACACGTGCAACATAAACCATATAAGTTTGGTGAGGGCATCGTGCTTAGGATGCATCAGAACTGTTACTTCAGCTACTTTCGTCTTTATGACTGCGGCGCCTCTCCAGGTTGGCGTTGATGCAGCTGAATTCATGTCATGCAGTATGTCTTCTAGTAGTTCAAGCATTGTGGCAACAGAAGCGTTGAAACATCTGCAGAAATTTACTACAGCGAATAAACTTCAGAATTGTCGAGTGGAGATTGCACAAGGGTAATTTGCAATGGCCTTAACCTTCAAAGGAAAAAAGCCTATACCATAACTGTTCACTATATGACCAGAAACCTGCAGGGGTGCCATACGAAACTGGCATCCCAAGACCATCCTCTAAAAGTTGTTCGAAGTTCAACTGAATAAGCTTACGAATAATTTATGTTGATGCGTTGGCTACGAGAATGTCATCGATATCAGCGATTAGAAATAGTAGCCCGAGGTACAACAACGTCTATTAACAGTTGGAATGTCTGGGCCGCGTTCTTGAGGCGAAATGGCGTTTGGAGAAATTCAAACAATCTATTTTTAGCAATATATCCCTGAGACTTAGAAATATCTTGATGAAACAAGCTTCATGTTTATTTATTTATTTATTTATTTATTTATTTGCTTTGCATACATAGATGCCCGAGGACACATAGAAAAGAGGGAGACAGCAAGCTGGAAACTGTCATCTGGAGGGGCACACCGTCTGCTTGCTCTTTCGAAGGGAAGGAAGAGATATGATAGGAGAAGTCAAGATGACAGGAAGAAAAAAAATACAGTTTTATATCAATCTTGCGAAAAAAATCCCACTCCGTGCAAATTGGCAGTGAAATACTGAATGTCGGGGAGAGGCATATATATCAGGGACCCTGGCTCCGTTCAGAGCACATTATTCTCCGCATGGATGCAAGTCACCGCTTATTTTTTTGGTACCATATGTAGAACTGACGCTGACACTCTACATGACGCACGATAAATAGCAATTTGCGGCATGAGCTTGGTTCTTTCAGCTGTTGGCTTAGTTACAAGATATTCACCCATGAAATATTTCATTGTGAGGCTACGCACGTCCACTTATCTCTCCTCTTGTGTCCGTATTTGTTAACGCAGTTTAAAACCTTTACGATGATTATCTACCAACAAGGGCGAGTTCGAGCTTTACTCCAGCATATATTCGTATTCGTTTTTAGCTAACGCCAATTCATCTGACAAGCAGCTGCGGTTGTTGTGTTCGCCACAACCTTTTATATCAATGTAATAATAATTACACATGTACACATACGATTCAACTCGCCTTAGTCGAGCATTTCGCGAATACGCCTACAGCCGCTCCTTACATGATGTCCAAACATTATACCAATATAGACATAGGACGACGTGAGTGTACTACTAACGCAATTTGCAGGTCACGACGTGAAGAGCGTGAGTTCATTGTCGCGCCCATCATGAAATCCTTTCCGCCAGTCACGTGTGACACATACCACAATACCATGGCCCGTTGTATGCGGGTGTGTGCCACAGGTGATTCAAAGTTTATGTCAAACTAAACTTTGGATATCTTAACGCGACTGCGTGGACGAGACCATGTCGCAGAACATGCGGTGCCGGTGTCGGCGGCGATTGATGGGTGAAGTATTTCGATGAAAGAAACGTTTAAAAGGCACGTGCCGGAATTGAACCCAGGCATTCTGTATGGCAGTCAAGTAGTCTATCATAGAGCCACGACAGTGCATCAAACTGCTTACAAAATTATATAAGCCTCCTGTCAGGCCAACGTCCACTGTGCTTTTAGTGCCGGCTGTGCCCTTTTATATCAATGTAATAAGCATTACATATTTGCCAGCACGGCTTTGCAAGCTCTAGTCTGTGCAAGTGCGCTTACAATCGCTACTTTATCATATGCTAACGTCATCCCACCATAGCATCTACTTCATGGCAACAAAACGTCGTCTCTCTTATAACGTCAGTGTCGACGTTACATCAGACAATGAAGTACATTTCACACAACAGTGTACTCAGCGTTCGTGGTAAGCCTACGGTATGCGCACAACTACTAAATTACACAAAGACGTCAAGCTTCATCATAACACTTGGCTGAATGCAAAAAAAATAGCATAGGCTGCTATTCGCCGACTGTCTTGAGCAAACGACATTGATGCTGGGAGCAGCATTTAGTGGAGCCAAGTAATAGACCTGTGGACAGCTTGAGTACAGATAATAGAGTACAGTCTATTGACAAGCAAGATGAGGTTCACCGCATGACGGCACCGGTGCCTCAGTATCGGAATCCTAGTCGCGTTCCACAGCGTCGTGAGTTGTACAATGGCCCAGACAGCCGGCGAAGTGGTGCAGTGCACAATGTGTGTAACGTCAAGATTCATGAGTTTATTTAATGAGCAATACAGATCATGAGGAGTGAGAGAAAAAAGCTGCTATTAGGCAGCTTGACAAAGCTCTCACCCCGTGTACCTTGGACTTGGGTCAGAATTTGGGTACAGACATACCGTGAATATAATACATCAATAGAATATACACAAATTATATATACAAATCATGAAAATAACAAGTGTGCACACTATTATCATCCACAAAAGTGGTACAAAATATAAAAGAAAACAATACAGTGAATAAATTGAACCTGATTTTGCTTGCATCCTTATACAACAGACAAATTGCGAAAATTTCCAGTTTATTTCAGAATAATAGAAAAAAAAAACAACAAACAACAACTTGCTGGTAATGTCTTAAGAAAACGCCTTTCCTTCGAAGTAATTGCCACGGGACTTTATTCCTAAAAGCAAGGGCAACACGTACGCTACATTACTGTCTTGCTGAAATTTCCTAAGAAATTAGTCTTGATTCCTTTGCGAAGTGCTTGTACTCGCAAGATTTCTGTAGAGCTCCATAAACACACGTATTTTCTATTATATGTATACCCTTTTTTGACAGGTGTCCGCCACCAGATGGCTATAATCCTGAACATTACCATGATCCTTCAGTGTGGCCCGACTGCTGTGAGGGTTATAATAGTTGAGTGCTCTACGCAGACGTATTGCATTGAAAAACTCCAAAGGAACAGAAGTGTAGCTGTGATTGCAATAAACGTTTACTACGATTGTGAGTGGATATCCCAATTTATGCATGCTAATATGTCCCAGGCTACATGTTTAGGCTCTCTCTGGCTCCTACAGGGGCGTCTCCATCTGCAGGTATGTGGTGAGTGGCCTCACCATGGAGCCAAACGAACGAAGGGGCGGAGGGGTATCGACCCACTCCCATGCCACAGCGTGCATGGCTAAGACGTGTCCGGGAAATGGGGTATTCTGAGAGTTCATTTGAGCAAGCGTGATGGAACCTTTAACGCCTTCCGACAGAGGCAACACACCGCCGTCAGTCCTGTGTTAACGTAGGCAGCACCCCTTAGCGGACCCACCCAGGAGAGGTGGGCAGTCGACTTTTTCTGTTTATCTTTCTCTACATCTTAGTCTTTTTTCACTTTTATCTATCTCTATAACTTACCTTCATCTGCTAGTTTTCTTGATGGTGAGGGTTTACTTTATGTCACTATGCTATTTTGCATGAAGGAAAAGATTTGTTTCCGAGGGCTTGTTTCTTTGTTTCACGCAACTATAATGAAAACCAGCAGTTCACATTCTAGTTATGCTGGCTTGGGTATACCATATTGAAGCATGGTAATGGCTTTGTACTGGTGCAATAAAGTACCTGTTGATATGTTCTGTCACTGCCATGTATATTTCTAGGTCTTCGAGGTGGGCACTAGGCGAGATTCCCGAATACATCACTTTTTACAGCGAGAACCGCTATGGGATCACAACAGCCGTTTTCGGTACCGTAGTTTGCCGCCACCAACGCCGCCGCCGCTATCCGTAAAGTCTATCGCACCAGATGAGAAAAAACCGCCAGGCCTGCGCGGAACACGCAGCACAGCCACAGCGAAAGCTGGAACAGCGGCCTTCCTAGAGAGCCTTTTTTAAACACTCTTGGGGCTACTACTACAACGACAACAATCAGGGGTCACATAATGCGAATTGCGTAAACAGTGGGTATTTGAATGTTTCCAATCCATTACAAAAGGCTTATTCAGAATTGCTCATCATCATCAGCCACAACGTCAAAAAAGTGCATATAATACCGCACAATTGTGTCGAGGGTACCACGCTTATCCGCAACATTATAAATAAAGTCATAGTGGATGGTTCCCTACGTCACAAAAATTATCATGGTTTATGGCGTAGTGGGTACCTCGCAAGTCTACTTATGTTAGTTGCCGAGGAATCACGATAACCTATGCAATTGTGTCGTAGGAGAGTAAAATAACTGGCCGTCAAAGAATGCGAATTACCAAATAAGTGGGTCGTTTAACGCTTCCAACCTATTCGCCTCGTGTGCCACCGATGGCGGCGCTGCGAACGGCGCTCCGGTGACGCAAGGGCGGGGATTCGGCTTTTGTCGTCCGCTACGCTCTAGCTAAAACAGCCGCATTTTAACGCGATAGCGTTAAAGAGCTCGTTTCGCAGAAATTCCTGCGTCGGCGTCGGTGTCAGTGTCGGCGTCGTTGGTTGTGAGCGAAAAATCATCATCCTGTCCGTGACCGAAAAATCATCGTCTTGTCCGTGACCGAAAAATCGATAAAGATGCACATAAAATAAACAATAAAAAATTTTCGGGCCCGCGTGAGGATCGAACCCGGGTCGTCTGTGTGGCAAGCAGGTGTTCTACCACACAGCCATGCCTCTTTTTTTAAAAAAAAGAGGCATGGCTGTGTGGTAGAACACCTGCTTGCCACGCAGACGACCTTGGATATACTGTGAAAATAACTTCCTCTGCTTGGAAATGCAGTGAAAATAACTTCCATGCTTCGCAAACGCAAGCGTCCTTTATATAAGCGTCGCTATATAACTTGTAATATCCCAGGAATATTGCGTGGTACAAGCGTAAATTGCCATCGGGCGTCAGAATATGTGACTACCATAATGATTCCATAGTTTAAAGCCAGCCACCCATTACAAACGGCACACACCTTACTGCGCGTATTCCCTTAACACCACGTAGTGGGTGCATAGCAAGTTCGAAAACATTTCCCACATTTGCCGCGCATAATTTCTCCTGGTTTAAACCATACTACCCATTACATAGTATGCACTAAGTGATTGAAGTACGCAGTAGGGACGGGATTTCGCTATCGCGTTCAACTGTTAAAGGCGAAGCTTAAGGGCCCCACAATTTTAGATGCGAAGCATCTTATGCTCGGGGCTCTGTCCGTCCCTCCCGTGTCCCGCGTCCCGCGTCCCCCGTCCCCCCGTCCCGCGTCCCGCGTCCGGCCACTGTCATGAAGTAGGAAACCACCCATTATGCGAACCAAAACCCTGTAGTGATATGAAGGCCGTCAACCCTAACACAGTCATCAGAGTCATGGCCGAGAGCACAGAGAGGCTGCTTAGCAATGGCTAGGCAGGTGGTGTCTGTCGCCCAGGTTGACCCCATTCCTTGAGTCATGGCCGAGACCACAGACAGGCTCCTTAGCAATGGCTAGGCAGGTGGTGTCTGTCACCCAGGTTGACCCCATTCCTTAATCTTGCTTGCATGGGTTTGGAGGGGGCTTAGTCCGTCCCGCGTCCCACACCATCACTGCGCATGCGCGTCCCTCCCCCCCCTCTCTCTCCTACGCTCACCCCCCTTTCTCTCCTCTAGGAATCGTCTACTCTACGGAGCAGCCCCCAGCGACCCACACCCCCCCCACAGCGCATGCGCGTCCCCTCCCCCTGTGCTCTCCTACGCTCACCCCCCTTCGTCTACTCTACAGAGCGGCGCATGCGCGTCCTCTCCCCCTCTCTCCTCTAGGAATACTCTACGGAGCGGCTCCGGCGTCCCACACCCCCACAGCGCATGTACGTCCCCTCCTCCTCTCTCTCTCCTCCCTCCTACTGTCCCCCCCCCCCCCCCCCGTCCTTTCCTCTAGGAATCCTCTACGGAGCGGCGCGAACGACAGGTGGTGTGACAGCTGCTTACTCCGCTGGGGGCGCCACGGTAGTTCCGCAGTATGAAAATGACGGAGCGCGCGCGCCTCATTCTCTCTCCTGCGCAGCGCCGCGATGAGCGCCCGGACCACTGCCGTAAAATGAGAGCGGCGACGATGCTCCCGCTCAAGCTTACTTATCTCCCCGCTACTTCGCATCCACACATGGTTCCCTTTAGCGGGAGATGGGGAATTTTTTTTTTTCATTATAGTTCGCTCGCGTCGTACGGCGTTCCTCGACTACTAGCTGCATTTCATTTTCTTCTAATGATATTTCTTGAGATGACTGCTAGCATTACAGGAGTTTAAGAGACGTTAACATTTAGCATATCTTCTGTATGCCCAGCCGCGGTAAGGTTCATACCCACGAGTTCGTAGCGTCACTCACTGGGCTGGACGGCGTTGAAATAGCTTACCTGAAAGCGCGAACGCCTCCGCCAAGTGAGTTAAAGGGGAGTCTACGCTGCTTTGAAATCGAAGCGCGATAATTTTGCAGCTTATTCGCTAAAATCAGCGTTGTGTAAACAGACTTGAGTTGAACGAAAATTCAGGCTGCACTCCCAATTGTAGTCATGTGGACTTGTGCAGACACGACAGCCGACAAAATGAAATCGATAACTTCATCGACCAGCGGGTTACTGCGGACCACAAATTGGGCGAGCTGGATTTCAAATAAGGTAACTCGCAATGACACGCCTGCAGCGGTGCGCGTGGTACAGTTCGACCCTTATGATTAGAGATAGATACGCTCATGAGCCACATTCATGTTTTCGATCGCGCAGTGCTTCCTAATCGACTGTGCAAGCCTGTTGATGACAGGATGGCGCGCACTATATTTCTAATGCTTGGGCATTACCAAAAAATTTAAAGATCACCAAAGAATTTAAGGCGTATAGTACATTTCTTAAACCGTCCACCTCGTTGGATCAGTGGCTAGGGTGCTCGGCTGCTGACCCGAAGGTCGCGGGTTCGATCCCAGCCGCGGCGGTCGCATTTCGATGGAGGCGAAATGGTAGAGGCCCGTGTACTGTGCGATGTCAGTGCACGTTAAAGAAACCAGATGGTCAAAATTTCCGGAGCCCTCCCCTACGGCGTCTCTCATAATCATATCGTGGCTTTGGGACGTGAAACCCCAGATATTATTATTATTGACACCAATAGTACAGCTTGGAAAAGTCGGCGAATATGTCCAGGAAGAGAAGAAAGAGAGCTCTTTCCCCACCATTCTTCTGGCCCCTATGGCTGACTGTTGCTATTATTTACCGTGCTGTAACAAGATTCAATATTTTCAGGTGAGAGCCTTATACTCATCAAATGCGAAAATTGGCCGTCGGCGTCCCCCGTCGCCAGGGTAAACATGAGTGATGCGAAAATTCATCTCACGATGACGTCATTATGACATCCCAGTTCGCCAAAATTTCTGACGTCATAGCGTCACGTCACATGACATCATCACGTGTCATTGTCGCTTTGCATTGCCTCCGAGATTGGGGGGCCGATCTCGGAGGCGATGCAAAACCAGGTGATGTGTAGAAAGCTTCTGTGCAATACCACGTTACGTCCAGAAAGCACTCGGAGAGAGGCGGCGAAGGAACAATACATCGACTCAACAAAAAGATGGCTTTCGCCTTCGAGTCAACTTAGGCAAAGGCATAAGGAAGTCGAGTCTTTTTTAGTACAGTGATCGCAACAAGCCCTCTCAGGAGTCGACCGCTGAGACTGATTTACAGTATTTTATTGCAACAACGTTCGATGCGAAAGCTTTGTATTTATCAACGTTATTATGATTACACTAATCCTTGTCAGCATATTTTCGGACCACCGTGAACGAGTGAGCAAACGTCGATTTATTAACGTAAGGGATTAAAATATGTTTCAAAAAAAGAACAAAAACAAAAAAAAAGATCACACCGGACAACCTACCAATATTTCATATACCCGCCGTGCGTGCCCTTTAGACTCACCGTGTTTATTTCGGGTTTCAATTTAATGTACTACGACGCGCTTACACAGCAGCTGCTAAAAATGTGGATTTAATCAAACGTTATTGCCGGTAACGCCATTTATTTGAATGACATCACACGTCGTTTGTCATGCTCCCAACATAGGAGTTGAACCGAAGGAGCAGGCTTGGCAACCGAACACGCGCAGCACGCGCTATACATTTATTGCGCTTTAACGCAGACATGGAAGCTGAAGCCCGAAGGCTGAAGTCAGTGATCGAAAAGGGGCAGGAGAATCATTTTAAGGGCGCCACGGCGATAGAACAATCGAGAAAAGAAAAAAAGTCACCATAGCAGCAGATGTACACATGGATGGCTAGCAGACGGCACCAGGAGCAATCGACACAGAACATGTTCCTGACGGCAACTCCGCTAGATTTCGCTGGGCATTTTGCTTGAAAATTCAGTACAAATTGCTTTATGAACTTGCCCACCAATTTTTCAATGACTCGGGCTCGATAGACAGGCCGGCAGCGTCGAGCAGCCTTCACGTAGCGAGCGCGCGCGCGAAGAGCTGCATCCGAGTCCTCTCCCTGATGTCACACGCGAGAGAGCGCCACTCAAAGATCTCGAGGCGAATTACCACGACCGCTCGATGAAAACACATGGTGCGGCCTGCCGCGTGGAGCGGAGACGGCGTAGCGCACCTAGTGCTCCGGGCTGCCGCCGCGGCGCCACCAGTAGGGGAGGCTCTGGGGAGACTGAAAGCGAGAGCGCCGTAATTATTGTGGCTGATGGAGGCTTGACAGCGAGACTGCTGTGCGCGTGTTAATTTTTAAAGGGTTGCGATAAGCTTGCGATAGTGTTTATCATATTTTATCATTCGAATAATACTCGAGTCGCATTCGTATTCGATTCGGTTTCATCGCTATTCAATTCGCGTTCAAATCGGTTCGAAAATTTAGTATTCGCACACCCCTACATATTGGCCGAATTCCAACTAGTCAAAACCGCCACCTTCCGTACAGATTTATCAGCATGTATTCCTAAGCGGATCACTTTTTTTCGATAACTGTGCGCGGAAATACGGCTTGTCATAGATACAGATCTAGTTACTTTATTATTCAAAACAAGGAACCTTTTCCTTCTTATCACAGACACCAACGAGATTGCCAACCAAATAAGCAATGCAATTGGAGCTAGTTCTATGACAGCTCGCGTCTCAGAACAGCTACTCAATAATTCCCGTTCACTGGCCAGCTCTCTCGAAGCAAGCAGAAGACCAGTTGGAATCGCAGCAGATCCCTGATTCCTTACATCCATCTAAATGGGTGCGTTAGCCTCTGAACTTACAGGGGCGTTCCCATTTTTTGCAGCTTGCAGTATTCCAACCAAATGTTCGTCGAACACAGCGGTCCACAACAGTTGCGCGGCTTTTTGCCTAATGCGTAAAATATCACGCATGCGCAAACAGTCTTGAGTGACACTGAGAGATAACCATGTATGGGGAGAAAAACAACCACTGACTCGACCTATCTGCTCTTTTTTTTTTGAACTTGCTCTTTCTCGAACACTCGCTCCTTCCCGCCGGCGCGTCGGGCAGAGCTCTCCCCACTCTCCCCTAATGCTAGCGCTCTCCTAGCGAAATGCGGCGACAACTGTCAACTCCGCGTGCACGCTCTCACCTTGCACGCTCTCACTTCCACTCCACTTCCACGCTCCGCTTACACACTCTTGCGCGGCGACGCGGCAGCCCGCACCGTGTGTTTTCATCGAGCGGCCGTGCTATTACAAAGGGGCCAGTGTTGAATGAACTCTCGTTAATTACTTCAATTTGTCTCTTTACTTAGTTGCTCAGTCTCTGTGTTTTCATTGTACCTTTGCGTTTAGCTTTCTTCCGTGTTTTCATAAACGTCGTGTGTGTCTTTTACTACGGCGGCTCTGAGTCCATTTCTCTTCGTACGGCACGCGTAACAAGAGTGACGATATAGTCATCTATTATTGCGATAGCAATTATACGGGCAGTCTCGACAGGTTTTTGCCGTCGCCGTTGCCGTCGCCGTCATGTCGTGTATGAAGTCGAAATCGATAAGAACCCCCCTGCGCATCGTACGTTCTACCAGCGGGTAATAGCGGGCGAGCGGGAGCGGTGAACGCGGCAGAAGCGGCGATCAAACGAGCCGGCATCTCCCTCGCTCCGAGGCCCATGCGATAAGATCCCCCCAACTGTTCAACCGGCCCCGCCCATCGTTCGCGAGCGTGAAAAGACGCGAGGGGCGGGGGGGGGGGGGGTCCCCTCGAGCGACCTTCGATTTTACGACCGCGGGCGCGCGTTATCTCCCCATCTCGGCAGCCGACAGCGGGCGGCCGGTGTACCCTTCTACGTGCTGCGCTCTCAACGCGAAGAGAATTCTCTTGAACAAGCGTTTCCTAGAGTTGCGTGAGATCGGATCCAAAAGACTTAGCTGCCAGCCTCACTCCGTATAACATTGCAATTTGTTGCTATCGCATTCATTGCTTCACCCTTGCGGTGAAATTGTGACTTTTTTTTCTTTACAACAGGGTATCATTACGTTTCAGCATTGTGTCCCAATTTCATCATGTTCTACCTGACTTGATATTTACACCACTGGCGACGAAAATATGGGCGGGAGGGTATAAACATTTCATAGACTAATCACATCAGCTTCCTGTTTCAGGAAGTTCGTTTGCTGTGATGCTATTCAAATCGAATAGCATCGCTTCTATTTTATATTCCATGAGTCGATGAGTCTGTAGAAGTATTGAGTGTTTTTGTTGGACAGAGCAGGGATAGTTAAAGTAGGTTTTTGCTTTTGTCACCAATTAGCATGTTTCGCCTTGCTTATCATATGGTAGCTTGCGGCGATCTTGGCAGCTTGCAACAGGTCGCCGAAGGAAGCCGTCGACTCGAACACTGTGGGAAGCCCAGCCTTCAAGCTTGCGCCGCCACTCGAACGCGGCTGGAAGATGGTCATGGTCCGCAGTTTTCTGACCTAAGAAAACTGGCCCCACCTGCGAAGGCTGTCACCTGATCCGAATAATGTTTATTTCGCTCTCTCCTTCACTCTCAGCAGACAAGCATTTCACAGAGAGTTGTATACTTGGACGAGTGGTACATCATTGCACTACAACTTAATGTATTTATTATAGCATATCAATCCATCTCGCCAGTAGCCGCTGGAAAAGTGACCGGCACGCTGCCATCTTGAATCCCGCTCTAAATCAGACACCGTTCGGTTATCAGCGGCTAGTTTTCGCAGATTTGGGATGTCGTGTGGGAAGCAGGCGATCTCAAAGCACTTGCGAATTTTTACCAATTGCGAAAAACCGATGGACAAAAATTTGCAGTATTGAAATAATTTATTCGCTAACGTTGCACGTAGTCATGCGTAAGCCGCTATTAGACAATGGGTTATTTTCGCTGCATTAGTTGCTTCGCGTTATGAGCAGCTGCTGTGGGCATGACCCACAAAAATTCGACCAATCATAAGCAGTTAGCGACGGATGCGGTAGCAAAGCTGGGTAGGTTAATGTTATAATCTCCCACATATATCGAAATAAAATTTAAACTTACATTATTTGCATACGCTCATTTACTTGGATGGGCAGGAGAGGGAGCAGGAAAGAGACATTTGCCCACTTCTCCCTTTCCCCCCTCCGTCAAAAGTAGGAGGGCAAAAAACGACACCTAGTATGTATATTCGTAGTCATCCATATTCTTATACAGCGCGCTCAATGTGGTTTCCATTAAAATGACTCGAATGAACTTGCTCCTCTTCCCCACCAAGGCCTTAAATTAGATAACTCTTAGAGTACAAAAAAATAATAAAGCAGTCGTCTTATTCTTAGGGCTTCTCACAAGCACTTTGCTTTGTAAACCACATGTTTTCTTTAAAAAATGAGAACTGAGCATATTAGAGGCATAGTACAAGCTTCGTTCTCTTTTAATTTACAACGCCGAACTCGGACTATAATGGTTGCAGATGGAATGCCCAGATGGAAAACAGGTTAAATGTGGTGCGCACTGGGTAAGCATATTGAATTTTTTTGCGGAGCTGTTATACGCTGGCCTCTGGCCAAATAGTGGGTGCGTTTAGAGGGTGTGTACAAAAAAGTCGCTTCGACAAAATTGAATCTCAGTACAAGGGGAGAGTGCTGGGTGAGGTGCGAAGGGCGCTGACGAGAGAGGGGCCAGGTGCCACGTTGGCCTGCCATGCAACTGGACGCGTGTTTGCCGCGCACCTCTACTGTCGCAGTGAATCACACGTGCGTCTGCGGGGGTCATTCTCAATCCGGCATTGTAACCTTCATTTAGCGGCAGTGGTACGCCCGAGGAACGAGGAGCTTACGAGGAGAGACGCCGAGAGCAGCGAGAAAGAACGCACCTGAGACGCCGAGTGCAATCGACGACGGCGACAACGCTGCCGATCGTTTCGCCGGGGACAAAGCGAGGTTTTCTTCGGCATAAAGAAAGGGAAGGCGGGGCGCTTAAAACGATGGCGCGATGATTCTTGTCCCTGATGGTGATGGCATCCCATGCAGCGGTATCGCGGCGCCGTACTACACAGCTACGTTGGTCTCACAACTTCACAGAGTAGAATGGCTCTGAATTTTCTGATTATAATGTTCATTGACAAGATCGCAAGCAGTGATAACAAGGCTAAATTTACATTCCATGCAGATAAGACCAGGTTATACTTTCGTGGGAATCATAATAGGGATATTGCAAGAAGTGCTAATGAGACCCTAATTCCTGGAATTTGTCTTCATCTAAACAAATTAGTATTACCATACTAAAACTCAGGAAAGAAGTGGAAATTTAAGGGCTTGATTTGCTTTGTTAGACAGAATATTAATCAGAACTGACAGACATTGATGCCATGGAAAGTAGATAAGATGTTAATAGTAGTAATTGTAATGTCAATATGAAGAAAGAAAAGAGTAAGAAAAAATAACTTGCCCGCTGGCAGGGACCGAACCTGCGACCTTCGATAACGGGTCCGATGCTCTACCAACTGCGCTACAGCGACGGTCATCCCCCGTACATTTTATGGGGTATATATAGATTTCAGTCATTTTAGAGATAGGTATGAACATGTTCAGAAACGACCTGTATATGAGATATTTAAACTTTTTTTTTTCAAATGGCAACGCTTGCTGACAATTTGCCACCACTTTACCATCTTCTCTGCCCCTGCCCTTGCGGGACTAAATTGCGTGAATGCGGCCCGCTGATAGAGGTCAGTTTGAGACCCCTTCTTTAAAGACTAATCGATAAGCGCGTCATAAAATAATTAATTGGGTCCTAGCGAGGGACCTTTTAAGAAACATTACTATGCAAAAATCTAAGTAGGCGCAAAGAAACAATGACGCAAGCAGCAGCAAGGAAACCATACGAGCGCTAACTACAATCGCGTTCCTGTACGCGTTCCTGGTTCTAAATGTAACTTGCCGAAATAGCCGGGTCTCAAACCAAGACCTGATGCCGTTGTGCAGACCGCATATACAGTGCAACAAACAGGCGGGTTTTACGGTCGTGTACATCCAAATATTATCCGGGGTTTTACATCACGAAACCACGATATGATCATGAGGGACGTCATTGTGGAGGACTCCGGAAATTACGATCATCTGGTGTTCTTTAGCGTGCACTGTCATCGCACATATAGCATTTCGCCTCCATCAAAATGCGACCGCCGCCGCCGGGATCGAACATGCAACTTCCAGGTCAGAACCCGAGCACTGTAACCGCTACAACACCGCGGAGGATCGTCGTATATATGAATATAATCGGTTTTATTACGCTTTCACGAACAGTTAGCCAAGAGGCAAAGACGAGCTGTATACCATGTACAGTACATAATGAAAAGATTATTTCGGTCTTCTTTTATTATGTGCGCTAGAAACTTAAAGAGCGTTGTTTAAATTAAAGTGCCTTATTCAAAATTCTTAATTCAGGAAGACAATTGAACAATCTCGCGCTCGTCATCAATTTCGGCCTTTATTTCTGCTCCTCCTCCAACTCTAAAAAAAATATTGTCATTGGCAGTGATTATGGCACGGCCCGTTGCCTTCACGCTATAGCGCAAAATAATTCATTTGTAAAGGGACGCCAACAAATATCAGGGACGTCATGTCTGTTTCTGCATATTGCCAAACCATCACCATCTCATAGAGTGGTATTTCCTTGAAATTAGCGTTTTTAGACGAAGAAAACGGCAGCGACGAAAGGACGTCCTTACTTTCACCAAGATACCGGCGGGGGCCGACGACTGCACAATCGGACGAAATATATTGAAACGGAAGAGAAGAAGGGCCCCAAGCCCTTTCGATATTCAGTGTTTTTCAAGCACAGCCAAGTAAGTTTCCCAGGGTGACTTGGCCGACCATCGCTTTTAGATGTGAATCATGTTATGGCGAAGCTTAATCCGGTGGTGGTGTGCGGCGTGACCACCCTTACTGCGCATGCGCACACCCTTTCAGAATAAAAAATGAAAAACCTCCTCTCCCCCCTCTCTCTCCTCCAGACAGCGCTGCCCGCGGCGTCCACACCCCCCACTGCGCATGCGCGTCCCCCCCCTCTCTCTCCTCTCCTACGCTCCCCCTCTCTCGCCTCGCGACGCCGACGCAGGCAGCGTCTGCGAGCGAGCTTCTTGGTTGAAAAAACCGACTGTTCGTGCTGCACAACCGTTCTCTGGCCACCCCGTATATATGGCACTGGATCTTGACCACCAAGGTGGTGTCGGTGGGAGATTTCTCCTGTGCGTTGTTGAACAATAAAAATTGCCAGCGTGCGCGTTAACTAAAAGCGGACTGCGGGTCTCTGTGTCCAGTCGGAGTTTTCAGTCTCTCATCGCCCATTAGCAGCGATTGGCATGTTCTAGCAGGAAACACCGGTCCGTCACTGCGTGCTTTGCGCCTCCCCAGGTTTCTCTTCTGCGCAACGCTGCGATGAGCGCCAGCGTCAACGCCGCCGCCAGTGTAAGCGCTAGCGCCCGCTGCTTCGCATCTACACATGGTTCCTTTAGCGGGAGATGGTGTAATTTTTTTGGCCAATGTCGCCCCTTGCTCGGCTGCAGGGGCGGTGCCGACTTAATCGGCCGTGAAAGCGTGGCCAGTAGACGGGCCCACCTAAGCTGCTGACCTCAACGGCACACGATTCTCACTGCACCGGCACTAGTTTGGCCGCCGACGCTGGCACCAGGTAGCAGGCCGGTGTAGCGCCGAGCGCGCGGTTCTTGACCGGCCAGAGTGGCCGTGCGAACGTCGGGCCAGCCGTAGCAGCCGAGCGCACTTGCCGACTGTCGTTTCTTTTTTTTTTTTCGCTTCGTGGGCGCCATAGTTTCGGCTCTTCGCATTTTTTACATCCTGAAAAAACGGGCGCATGCGACCACGTTGTCGCAAAAAAAAAAAAAAGCGCGCACGCGCCATATCGCTTTCACAATCGCTATTACTGTGCCGCAAAGCCAAATTCTGCGGCTCTTCTCTTTATTTGCATCTACCTCGAATTTTCGCTCAGGGCAACAACGCTGCTCTTTCGCTCAACGCTAAAGTCGATGCTGGCGTCGACACCGGGATTTCCAAATAACGATCTCTTTAACGAACTCCCGTTAAAATGCTGCTGCCGCGGCCGGGATTGAACCCGTGATATTCGGCAACAGCCGAGAACTGGAAGCACTGCTCGACTACGGTGGCCCCAAAGGAAGAGTGGTTTGAGAATATAACGTTCATACGCAGTTTTTTAAGGTAGGCATCATTCATGTACCACCGCGGACGCGCACAGCACGATGACATGACATAAAGGTATCTCCCAACTGATCGCGGGGGGCCTCGGCGCAGAATGCGACGCCTGCCTGCACGCGGTGTCGATAAGACCGTGTATCTCAAACCTCACCGCAACGAGATATCAGATGAACGTGATGTACCGGCGACTATCTTTCCTTTACATTTTGTTTTATTACTACTCCTGCTGTTGGAGAACGAACGCCACCCGCGCCATGCGCTCCTTGCAGAAACCGCGGCAACGCCGCAACATGTTGTAACTTGAACTCTAGCCTGCGCTGCTTGCGCGCCATGGTATATTGAGACGAAGAAAATGGCGCGCAAGAGGATAAATTTGTGAGGTGTTGCATTGCGTCAGCAATCATAACAATGAAGAGTTCAAAGATCTTTAACCAGTAACCTTTACGGAACTAATAACAGCGATAACAGCCTAACTACCTAGCGGGCTTCACAGCGGCGCTGACAATGACAGCGCGGATGGATATCCGTCCTGCCGTCTGTGTCAGTTGAGCGCAGGGAATTCCGACGTGCCGTTCGTGCGTGGCGCGCTCGCCTACTCTCGCTTGATTTCGTGAATTGTAAATACCGTGATTCATGGAAGGTATGAACGCACTTGTGAAGAAGCTACTTCGTGGCACGTTCAGCAGTTGTGGACCTGCATGCAAGTACAGGCTGTTTCATTCTTAGCCCTTGGACACGCTATGTACACAATTGTGTACATCAGTTGTGTTTGCTATTTGTATCAACTAGGCGCTAAGAAATAGTGAAATATATTGAGCTTTGGGTGAATTGAACCTCCTGAAAAATAAATTCATCTTCATTTTGTAGTGTACTGTTGTATATGATCACTTTTCTGAAGGCACTACCACGTTCGACGAGTCGTTCGACGTGCCGCTTCCTGCGAGCCATGTGAAAAGTGTAATTTATCTTTGCTCAAAATACACTGTAAGCAAAAATTAGCCGAGATGAGAGTTTTTCCAGGATATGAGCCCCCCAAAACTCCATGCCCCAATTATTTACTCCCTAGTAGCGGAGTGAAGTCGGCACATGTCGTAAAACGCCCCATGCTTAATGAGGGAGTTTATGAACCACATGACCTTTAAACTCCCCACGGAGTTTTCGGTCACGTGGTTAGAAACTCCCTATGGGAGGTTTAACAAGTATTTTTGGTCGTGTCGTGCGTGTCAAGTGGTTAGAAACTCCCTGTGGGAGTTTTAAAAACCATTTTTGGTCGTGACGTGCGTGCGTGCGTGAGTGTGCCTGTGTGCACGGGCATCTGTTTAGCACGCCGGTGTGAAGCTCGAGTGCCTTGTGTGGGTCACCGTGTGAGCATTTGTGCACAGACAACGAAGTTATCAATACAGCGAGGATTTGCAACGGCCGGTTGGTGTTTAGTGTGAACGTGTCAATGTCTTTCGCACCGCTGAACCGCGCTGGACATATCGGGCCGATTCCTCAGGCCAGAAGCCGAATGCCGCACATCGAACATACGGTCATCTAAGAGACTATAGCATCGAGACGATCACATTATTGTGGCGCTCTGTTCCGTCGCGCGATGCGTCGCGCAGCGCGTTCTATATCCACGGCGATTCAGGTAAGCGAAAACGAGCGCCTGCATGCACGATCGGAATACTTCGCAGTCATGCAGCTTCGAAGAAATGTATATACGTTGAGTGCTGCTTGGTATTACATTAACGATGTTACTGAAGGCATACCAACGCTAGCGATGAGCTTTCCGCAATGACGTAATGGTGTGCCCAACGGGGTGCCGTCCAAATGTTGGCTTCTGGCTCTTGCGGCCGCCGATGTCGCTATTTACCTGCGGCCGACGGCCCATTGCGAATCTTCCGCAGCTCGGTCGTAATGGAGCCCCGGTCTGTACTCATGCACATAATTAACGTCTCCACAGTTTTGTCGCGTCTGAATGAAAGTGCAATTCGTTTTCTTGGCACTGTTGGCAGCGAAGGGCACACACGTAAGCCAGGTGAATCATCGTGACACACGAGCGCTGCGCTGTCCGCCTACGAGTCAACCCGTATCGCGGATCTCTATAGTAGTGTCTACATTATTCAAAATCATGCCTCAGTGACCGGCACGCTAGTTTTGACACCTTTGGGAGCTTGCCACAATTCAAGGTCGAGGTGGGCTTAAAACCGATGCAGAAAGAAAAAAAATAATAATTACCTGCACAAAAATATTTCAAAAGAGCTGACCATGTCTAAGCATGTAACTATGTCGAGAGCTGAGCAATATTGTAACCTAGGATCTCAATAAACTAATGCCAAGATAAACTGGCCTAGTATAACATAGAAAACGAAGGCTAAGATTTAGTAACATCACCTTTATACATGTGACAGGTGGGCTAATGTGAACCACCATGGCTTATGGAATAGGCTTACAGACGAAAGCTGAAAACTTTTTTCAAAATATCTTCTTCAGGCACGAATTCTGATGCGCTGTTTGTAAATTTGTCAAATTTATACAACTTGATACCAAGGCAGTTGATATTCCATTGCAAGGAGGAGATGGTGGTAATATGTTGGTCTGTGTATTTTCAGCAATTAGTCTTAGTGTGTAATTAAATATCAATTCTGAAGTCAATCATGTTCTGTTTTTGTATAAATGTTATCAACTCTCAGGCTCAAAGTATGTGAGCAAGGAGGTTCCTCGGCATGCAGGGAATAGCATCAGTTGTAGTCATGCGAGCAAACATAAATTGTCATTTTGACACCTCCTGGAACATCAAACGGCTGATCAAATATGGAAGTGTTTTCAGCAAAATGCTTGTCTGCAGGAATACGCAGCACAATGAGGTTAAATAAGCACTAGCTGTTCACTCGGAAAGCATGTACATGTGTGCGCAATACCAATGGTGTCCGCAGAACTTTATGCAGGGGGGTGCATCCGCAAGAGGAAGAGGGGGGGCATCCAGCACTGGCCGCCTCACTTTCACTGCCATGACATGGCAAGCAACATTAGTCGATAATGTGTAACGCGCGAAATTGAATGGAAATCCTGAAGCCCCAGGACTTGAGTGTGCTAATCAAGCTGTGTAGCTTATTGCTACTGCATAGAAATATGTTATCAGAAATTCCAGGGAGGGGGGGGGGCTGCCCCCTCTTACAGTCCCCTCCCGATACCCATGCACATTATGTTTCAAGCAGGTTGAAGCATAGGTCGACAAAACTTGTGGAGCTCACTCAGACTCACTCATGAAATGTGTTTTGCGCTCAGGGCTCACTCGGACTCAGACTCACCAAAATTTTCCTTAGTCGGACTCACTCGGACTGACACTCATGAAAATTTTCTTCAACCGGACTCACTCGGTCTAAAACTCACCACAACATTACTTACCCGGACCCACTCAGACTCAGACTCATGGCTCAATCTGAGTCTGAGTGAGTCCGAGCGAGTCGACTCATGAGTCCGTTAGCCTAAAATTAGCTTTTTCGACCATGATGCCAATGCACATTAACACCAATATCTCACGTAATCGGTGCTATTTTTGGCGCCTTTTGGTATAGTACCTTCGATACGAGTCATCAGTGCTCGCAAACCAGTAAAGTCACTTTTATTGAAAGAGATGACAACATAAGATATATATACAAAGAACTTCTCTGGAAGAGTTGGCGAGCAGGGGGTAATCAAGGCGTCCCCCCTACGTAATTCGCGCCTCTGATCAATAAATATTGAAATGATGTATGAAGGATACTGTTATGGAATACGTGTGAGTAGATGTGAGTAAAAACGTGAATCCTGGCAAGGCTTATAGTAATGCTGAAGATCAGTAGATAGGACCATAGGTCGGCAAAAGAAAGTGAAACTCACTCAGACTCACTCAAGAAATATATCTTGCGCCTTGGACTCACTCGGACTCAGACTCACCAAAAGTTTCCTAAGCCGAACTCACTTGGACTCACACTCTACAACGTTCTTCCACCGGACTCACTCGGACTCAACTAACCAAAATATTACTCACCCGGACTCACTCAGGCTCAGACTCACGGCTCGATCTGAGTCTGAGTGAGTCCGAGTGCGTCCACTCATGAGTGAGTTCGCCGACCTATGGGTTAAGTAAAAGCGGTTAGTGAGAAGCCTCTACAGTTGATGTGTGCAGTTGTACACAACACTGTCGAAGACGACATAAGCGACTATACCATATCTAACATAACGATCTTTGAGGCATTGGCAATCTTACCATCATCCATTCATTCCTATAAATTGATGTGGTTTATGTTGAAAATGGAAGATGATAAAGGTCTCAGTTCTTTAGTTTCAATAAAGATGCTGGTGCTATCCCCCAACAAAAGCTTTTCGTGGACCTGTTGTGACTTAAGAGAACATATATTTGGGCAAGTTAGTTTGACATCATTTAAAACAGCGCAGCAAGACGAGGACAGAAGAAACGAAAGAAACATACCTTCTGTCAGTGGCAGCCTGCAGGATCAAAGGCACAGCCTGAATTTTTTGGGGGGGGGGTGAGGGGGGGAGGAGGTAGGGGGGAGAGGGATGTTCAACCATGCTGTATGTATGTTCGTGGCCCAGGGGCGTAGCCAGGGGAGGGGGTTGGGGGGTTCAACCCCCCCTTCCCCAAAATTTTTCGGTTTCCCACGTGTATATGTACACGCACACATACAAATGCACGCACAAACACACAAAAGGTATGGTTGAACCCCCCCCCCCCAAAATAATTTCTGGCTATGCTTTTGTCATGGGTGTATATATACATATACAAAAGAAATTCTGAATCGGTTTGTACACCCCTCCCCCCAAGCCACTCCCCTGGCTACACCCGACAGGATGCAACACTTAAAGTGATTTCTACTGTTTTTTTATTGATATAATAAAAAGAGCTTGTCTTTAAAGTTTTGTTTGTGTTTTGTGATACTTCCAGTGAATACAGCAAATTTCCAGAGAAACTATGATACAGATTTGACAGCATGCACCATTTCAACATTTGCTATTTTATTTTTTTCATTCAGAAAGGCCAAGCTGGTTACATCTATACAAAGAGAATAAAACCAAAGCAAGTCCTTACACATAACGGTTAGGGTTGCATTTGAAGTGTAAGTCTGTACCTCTCGCATATCAGGGAAAAAATGCACAAAAGGAATACAAGAACAGTAATAGTTGTACATGGCAGGAAATTTACCAGCACATATGTCTGTGCAAGACAAATAAAAATGTGGAAGTGCAGGGAAGCGACATCAATTAAGCTGGCACAGCCGAAATGCAAGCAAAAAATAATTACAAGAATTTTACAATCTCGGAACAAATGTTCTGTGAAGGATTTTGCAGGTAACTGCCTATCTAGCATCATTTCGGATTCTTTGCAGCATCATTATGGACCAACACGTTTGTGCAAGGCAAGCAGTTGACCAGATAATTATTACATTAACAACAATCATATGGTGCCAATGGCATGGTTCGTGCTACAGCAATTTGACTCCAAGTTAAGAACATGCTGATTGTTGGCCTCTTAAGAGATACTGAACAGGCATAAGCAAGAAATAGATTGTGTCTCCAACTATATGACGATGGCCGATATCTGTGGTGAAAATACAATGACATTAGTGCTCCAATAAAGAAATCTTGGGACATGATCAAACTGAATCAATGGCGCGAAACAATGTTGCAGAGCTGTAACGTAGCATCAAGTAATATGACAATAGGACTGGGTAGTATGGGGCGATCCCAAATCTGCTTGCCCCCCACCCCCCCAGTACAACGTGCCAGCAGCATGACGACTCCTTCCAATATGACTTCTTTTTGAGGGAGCTGGTGCTTACATTGCTTAAGTATGCTTGACTGTGGCACACAATATATTTCTCTTTTCCCCCCTTATTTCACAAAATGTATTCAGCACCACAGTCAAGCTTACCTAAGCAATCACTCCTACCCCATGACCAGCAAGATTGAAGTTGCCGAGTGGCACCACGTGTCTGGAACCATAACGCTGCCTTGAAAGTTTCCCTTGGCCACCATGTTGGCTTTTGCTGCTTTGACCAGAGGTGCCCATATCTAGATTAACGCAATTTTCAGTCAATGTGAGGTAGGTACTACCATGGTACTTGGGGTATGTACAGTTGAATGCCGTTACAATGAATGCTCTACTACAAAATAACCTATACAATGAGGCATGATATGGCCTGACTGGATTCCACCCTTTCTTATGTGTTGTGAATGTCACTACAGCTAATTTGCCTATTCAACCAAGCAATTCATGCGTTCCCAACCGCTGAATTGTTCAGCTATTCATGAGACTGGAAAACCTCTGAAAAATTAGCAAAGCAAAAATGTAAGTACACATTTTTCAGTGGGTCCAAGCGTTGAAGCTCTTCCGAAACAAACTTAAGCAGCAATGGCTGTGCGAAACCTCACGTGCATGCAAAACTGCAAAACAAGACATCGGGCATGGCGCTGACCATGCAGGAAAATTCAAAACCAAAGATTCAGTTACATACAAGAAAATGCTGTTGAACTGAAGCACTCCTTGTTCTTCAGCCATTTATGGAACTGGAAAACATCTGATAAATTAGTAAAGAAAATATGTGATTACACATTTCTCAGTGAGCAAGCACTGAGGTTCTTAAGAAACACACAAACTTAAGCCGCAGAGGCTATGAAAAACTTCACATAGACAAAACTGCAAAACAAGACTATGGACAAAAGAATGACTACAGAGTACACAAAGCCAAAAATGCAGTTATCAGCAAGTTAATGCAGAGAACTTAAGCACGTCTCACAGAGTACACAAAGCCAAAAATGCAGTTATCAGCAAGTTAATGCAGAGAACTTAAGCACGTCTCACATCATTTTAGGCATTGATTAGACTGGAAAAACCGTGATGGACAAGTAAAACTCACAAAAAAAGCAGAAAAAGTGCATACACGTCTCGAGATTTCGCAGTAAGCATGCAGCAAAAATGGAACTTCTCTGCAAGAGGAAACATGGCAAACGTGTGGCTGTAAATACAGTTCGTTCTTTTCATGTTTCTTCATTGCAGCTATGCAATGTATAAGATCATGTATACTGATAACTAAACATGAAAGGTAATTATGCACGTTTTGGTCCAAAGATGTTCTCCAGAGAACACATCGCACAGCGAAAAAGGAAAAGGACATAGCGAAGCACACAAGAAAACATTAAAAGGCACTGATTAAACTTTAGTAGAAACAAACTACACTTCTGGATTACAGCCGATACTTTAACTTGCTAAAGAAATACAACACCTACTCCTGTTGAAAATTACGAAGGCTTTTTCTTTTTCAAGGCCTCATCAGTAGCGGAATAAAACACAGAGTGAAAACTAAAATTGCCTTGTTTGGAGTGTTTAGGTACGCATACCTGCAACTTCTCTACTTTAGTCACTGTTTTGATTGAGACATTTGTTGTGCGGCACCAACTTTCCTATACCAACCTCGTAGAAGTCTGCCACCACCCACCAGTGCTTTCAACCATTTCTGCACGTCGATCCGCAGCTCACTGTCCGAGAAGAACTCCTGTCCTTCCGGTTAGAGTTTCGCGAGAAAAAAGAAATGGTAATCAAAGGGAGCTGTGTCAGGGCTGCAAGGTGGGTGATCGAACACTTCTCATCAAAAATGCTGCACAAGCTTCTTTTACAGCTGCACTGTGCAGTTGTGCATCGTCATGAAGGGCGACAATGCCCGATTCCAACACTGCTCGTCGCTTGTTTTGGATAGCCCTTCGTAGACATTCGAGAGCCATGCTTTACGAGGCTACAGTGATGATCATGCCAGGTTCCACAAATTCCACTGAGAGAAGACCATTTCTGTCCCAGAACTCAGCAGCCATACACTTCTTGGCGGAGAAGGTTCAATTGAAAATTTTCCCGTTCGGAAAATCGGAATGCTTCTTTGTTTGAATGGTGCCTTCATTTCTTCAGTTTCAAAACGGAACCACATCTTGTCCCCTGTGACTATTGTGTTCAAAGGAGCTTCTCCATTATGGTAGCGCTGGAAAACGTTTAGGCTAAGCCCATTCGTTGCGTTTTGTAATGGCCGATCAACATCTTGGGAACCCACCTCACCACCATGAAATTTCGGAAAATGAATGACTGAGCACAGAAACTGTGTCGCAACGATTTCCTAAAATCACCTTATCTACTTGCAGAACAAGATCAGTGGACACTTGCTTTCGTCCCTGTCCACGTGAATGTCTGTGTGCTCTGGTTCCGATTCCCTACAACCCTGCCGCACCTTGCCGTCACTAATGAAAGTTGTGCCGTACACATTACTCATTTATCAATGAACTTCAGCTGCACTGCACCCCTCAGCATTAAGAAATCGAATTACAGCACGCAATTCACAGTTGGTGGCAGAGTCTTATGATCCAAGGCATGTTTACATGCCCGCTGCGTGCTCAGAACAGAGCTGTGAAATCATATAGTAAGTGGGCATATTAGAGAGACTGTGCAACATATGTGCATGCTGAGTCATCGGACTTTCCCATTGGTTTTTATTCGGTGGCCAATCAAACCTTGGGGAAAAGAAGCCTCTAATAGTGGTGCAGCACGGACTTAAGGGGAGATGCGATTCGGAAAAAAAGTCGCGTTAATCTGTCGCCTAAGGCAGTGAAATTTTTGCTGTATATGTAGGATTTTATGCTGATTTCAAATATGTAATTAGTTTTATAGTAAGTGGTACAGTTTTCGTTTTGTGCCACGACAATGTGTAAAATATAGTTTTTTTGTAGACTCTTCTTTTGCCAGTAAATGTTTACTGCTCTTAGCCATTATTGGCTCATATTGCTCCACATTATCTGTAGAATGCAAATAACTATCAAGAAAGCGCGTATAAGACATTTTAATGGACAAGAAAAATTGTAATGTGAGAAGCCTTAGAATGCTGAGACCATACTAATTGCTTATTTTAGGTTCGTAATAATTATATGAGGTGATATCTTGTTTTGAAATAGATACTCGCACTCTGCACATGTTAAGAAATATGCGGGCAAAATTTTATCCCGATCTGGCTATCAGAAGTACCAAAAACATGATGTAAAACCTCATGAAGTTGCCCAGAATTGTATCTTGAGAAAAACGCATTTGAAAGGTATAAGTGAAAGCTCATCATTGCGGAAAAGATTTGTCATTTAAGATGATTTATTCCATCGTGAGAGCTTGGCAATCATGGTTATTTTGAGCATGTGACTTTGAGGAACCCCTCATGCGAAATGCAATGGCAAGCAGCCAGGTGACAATTTCCAGGGGACTCAAGACAATCAGGACTTCTTAGATTTTTAGTAGCCACCCTGTGCTCTTTAAAAGCGATTCTGACCTACTTCGAGTTTAACTACAATCTTCAGTTTTTTTTGTCGTGAAAGTAGAAAAACTAAACTTGTGAAAGCAAATAAAAACGAAAATATGTAATTTCTGAAAAAAACTTTCGTTTTTCGACTCGCATCTCCCCTTAAATCACGAAACATACAGGGCAAGTTACGATTGCCAGGGCTAAGCAACATGAAATGGTGGTCAACTGTATAAACCTTCCTTGAATATCAACAAGCGCTGAGCCCTAATGTATGGCTGCTTCAGGAAGCGTGAACAGTAAACTTAGCCTACACAATGTTCACACACATATTTCAAAATATACCACCCTCAGTTATGAAAACTACAGAAGAATTTCTGCATGGCTAACCATAATGCCAGGAGTTACTGGTCTGCATCAGTGAAAAAAGCAGAGCGAGGGCTGACAAAGTTAAAATTTCTCTTTTTGTACATGTACAGGGGTTCAAAAAACTCCCCATAATGGTTAATATCTTCAAAGATAACACTGTGAGCTGTGGCCTGCACAGCAAAAGCATGATAATGATTATCAAAATACCTCGTTTCAAGTAGCGAGGCAACCACAAAGAGCTTCAGGCCACTCACAGCTATTAATGTCACTTTAGCAAAAATGTGGCAAGTCGTCACTTGGCACATGAATGGGCATCACACAACCTACCCTGAGTGTCCTTCCAGGAACAGTAATTGAGGTCACACAATGCATGTGCTCCAAATCTAAACTCAGTTCCTGGAGCCTATCACGCAAGACGTCAGGCAATGTGTTTACATCCACTCTCTTGCTTCCCACAAAAACTCTGCGATTCCTGGGGTTGAGACAACACATACATGAACTGCATTTGGTGTCGGCGACAAAGTGTTGAACAAATGTTCTTGAAGTTGTGGGTTTTTTTTACAAAGTGATTTAAAAAATTGATGTTTGGCCTCAAAGCGCATGCAAGAGAGCTTTGACAGAGGGCCATACAAAAGCATGAGTCTAGGGTAATGCACCAAATAGTGCATCTTTGGTATGATGTTCACGGCAGCAACAAGTCCTTAAAGGCAAAATAAAAGTCTTCAATGAGCACTTTCAAATGTGCAGCTGCACCGTGGCACACTTGGGGAGCCAGAACGATATCTACCACAGCACGCAATGCAAGATACACTTCATAAGCTGCATTTCCCTTTGGGACAATGTCCCCAACAAGCAAAGAAAAAAATCGAAAAAAAACAAAGTTTTTCGGCCGCTGACCCCTTGATGGTTGATGTTCCAAATATTGCCTGACGTGTCAGGGGGGGGCAACCTGGAACTTTTTTGTCAGCTCCTTGGAAAGGAAATGAAGCAAGCCTCTCGTTCAACTCTTCAAGGGTCAGGCTGCAACTTGCTATGATCTGCCGGATGACATACTTCATTACGAATGGTATTACGCCTTCAAAAAGATCATGCATGACATCAGGTGGTAGTCCTTGAGTAACATCAAATGACTGCAAGGAACTGAGGCAGCTTTTACCCGTTACGCCATAGATGCTAGAAAGGTTTGGGTCTTGCTGAATCAGCTGGACGTGACGATCATGAGTCTGCTTATCTCGAATCGCGAAGTCCTCTTCGTGCCACTTCTCATTAATCACTGCTTTCGTTGCCATACAGTAACGGCACATGGGCCCAGATGAAAAACACTCACGAAAGCCACCAATCTGGTGGCTTGCCAGATTGTCGCCACAGACGAACAAAAGCGACCCCTTAACAACTTTGCCATTTAGTTCAATACCAACTTCTTCTAGTATCTTGAGATCTTGAATAAGCGGCTGAACAATTTCAAGCAGAGAGTATTTGGCTACGAGGGCACTTTTCACCAGAAGGACCAGGTGTTTGTCCGATGTCCTGGACCGAAACTTCGGAGGGAAGTTCAAGATAGTTAAATATCCGGCTAGGAGTTTGTGTTTCCCTCGTTTGCTGCCCAGAGGGTTGCAAATTTCAAAGTCATCAAAATATAGCTGAAGAGCTATTCGCTTTTTCTCTGTCAGCATTTTTGAAGACGCTGTGCTCTTTGTAGTATGTACCGTCGCACACGTCCCGTAGAAGGGCTGAGCTGCCTTCTCCAGTGTCTTCAAATAGCTTACGAACTCTCGCAACCGCTTTAATGGTTTCCAAAATTGGAACGTATTCAAAGCAGTCACTGCTACATTGCCCAGAAAGATCTATAGTCTTAGAAGGTACAAAGTCAAAAAAACTTTTCCAGTGATTCTCCCTGCCTGATTTGCTGGCAAGCTTCTCGAGCTGTGTCACTGCATCTGAATTCAGTGTTTCCTTACACTGTGCGGTGAAGTTAATAACATCATTCGCTAATTCATTCACCGTGCTTTCCGGTAGTTGCCTGCCCTCCTGCCATTTTAAAAGTAGGGAAGACAAATGCATGACACAGTGATCACTTGCACTAAAAACATCATCATCAGGCTCATCACTGGGTTCCTCGGTGGGTTCCTCAATGGGTCCCTCAATGGATTCCTCGGTGGGTTCCTCGGTGGGTTCCTCGATGGGCTCATCCACTCCATCATGCGTGTTGGGGAGAAGCAGGTCCACAGAGTTTTCATTGGCACTTGAGAGGAACAAATGTTTGTGATGGCGGGTCACATGTTTCCGGAATGAGCAGTAGAGCCTGTACGTTCTCGTGCAGCCCTCAAAGCTACAATTCCAGCCATCCTCTGTGCCATGCAAGGCACAAAAATGCCGAAAAAGGGAAGCCAGAGAATGTGTCCTGTGCTGGCAGCGGTTACATGTGAATGTATTCTTTGCATCCATCTGAAATGAAAAGATGTTGAAACATCGATAATTTACACTGTGTATACTAAAAACAGGCAAAAGCCCCAGGGGCTCCGAAAATTAGAGCTACTGAAATGCAGAACTATCATAACAGCCCCAAGCCAAGCATAGAAATGAAATTATGTGCATGTTACTTGCACCCAGTCTTTAACCCTTTCATATGCAACCTGTCCAGTAGTGTATGTTGCGAACTCGCACCCGTTCCTCTTAGCATGTCACAGATGCTGCCAATTTTGAGGTTTCAGATGGATTCTGCACTTCTTGAAATTGTGGAGCTTGATGCACTTTATAGGGAAGTTGTATAAAACTATTGCGTGAAATATTGAACACGGCCGTGCCATTCTGCCTTGGTAGATGATCCTTTTTTTTCCTGCATTTTCAGCATTGCCTACAGCTCTTAAAGAAAAAATACCCACTGATGTAATGACTATGAGTGATCTGAGAAGAAATAACAACCACGTGCACTGGGTGCCTTAACAGTTCTGGAGTGTGTGTACATTCACAAATGTGCACAAAGCATCATGGTGGAAGTGCTTCGCACACTACACAAAGCAGTGTGCAGCACAGATTGGGCTCTACTCGGCTACCTGATATATCCTTGCAGAGCTGATAGCACTGCCTTCTTCGTGTTACGAGAAGAATCTTAGACAAGCTGCTGTAGATAAGAGATCATGAAACATCTCAGCTGTTGGCTCAAGCGACAAGGAGAATGGTGGTGTTGGCAAAGAATATTTTGTCAGTTTCAGTTCCACTAACATGAATACACAGAACAGAACGTGCAAGATCAGTAAGTAGGCAGGTAGCTTCTTTACTTTGTGAGTGACACGTCCGAAATTTTCAATGAAAGCAGCTGCTCCCTCTGTTCCCTAACACTGTACTAAGTCGACATGCCAACATCACACAATTTGTGGGGCGCATGGCTAAGCTAATCTTCGCACTTGTTTTTGATGCAAAAAAGATGTCTACAGTGTTCAAACAAAACATGCAAATGTAATTGTGCCATCCGAAGGAATAAAGGAGACTACTAAGAAAGGGAAGTTGACAACCACCTGTTTGTAGCACGAAGCCACAAGGAAATCCATACAGATTTCTCGGAAAGAAAGCTTCTTAGTAGCCAAAAAAATTCACCGACAACTTTGTATACTCCCTAATGCGAATGCTGAGCGCAGCTTCGTGTTGGGGCAATGCCAAGTGTGTTTGGGGTTTCGGCTATCCTCAGTCATACCAATGTAACCTTCATTACATGTTGCCACAGAAACTGCCAGTGCTCGAGTGCTATGCACACCACTCTGTGCATTGCAGGCGTCGTGAACCAAGCAAAATGCTGACAGTCCTGCCACAGCAAGCGAAGCCAGCCGCCTTTTATGTGCCAGCCCTGAATGTGCTCTTTCGTCCTCGTTTCTTTCCTTAAGTTTTTGTCTCTCTGCTTCTTTCTTTGTTTCTCTTTATTTCTATTTTTATTTATGTTTCTGTCTTGCTCTCTGTTTTTTTCTATCTATTTTTCGTGTCTGTTTCTTTCTTTTATCTTTCTTTCTCTATGTCTTCCTCTGTCGTTTTCTATCTCTTTCCACTTCTTTCTCTCTAAAATTTTTATCTCTCTTTCTGTTTTGTCTATCTCTTTTACGTGTCTGTTTATTGCTATCTATTCCTCTTTCTATGGCTTTCTCTGTCTCTCTATATTTTTATGTGTTTATTTCCTTTATTTCTCTCTATATTAAGTGCGCAGCAGTGTAGGGGCCCGGGCTGTCATCGCTTGGCGTAACGTGCCATCTGTAGCATACTGAGTGCGCGCTAGTGCCAAAGAGAAGTCTTCTTCCTCTTGTTCTTCGAGTGCCTTGATGATGATATTAAGTGCACAGCAACATAGAGGCCCGGGCTTGTGCAGCGATGACAACGAAGTCTGCGTAAGCACGAGCAGAGCTAGCCCTGTCGCATGCTGCGTTAAAGGATCTGAACACCTGGCAAGACAGGAGTAAGTGCCGAGAAAAGGACTTCACGCATTCATAAGCACTCTTGCCCGTTATGGACACCGGGCAGCTTGCTCATGCCGACAGTAGATGGAGTAGAAAAGATGCATCGAGAGTGATTGAAACAACGCTATGAGGAAATGCATGAGGCACTTGAAAGGGGAGACTTCGCTTCTATCCAAGAGTTCCTAGCGTGATTCGATGACTCTTTCGCACTTCCTACAGCTTTCACGTTGAGTGCAACTGCATAAACTTTTTCTCTTCCTTTCTACCACTTTCTTACTCTCTCTCTGTTCTTTCTCTATATTGTATATTTGTTTCTTTCTTTCTCTCTCTCTCATTTTCACGTGTTCGTTTGACACTCGCACCTGCTGTACACGGTAGTGGGGCTTGCCCAATTCCTGTGGCACATACTAGTTTGCTTAGGTTATGATGACATCACTAACAACTCAACACAGGAACGGGCACCTAAGAGCTGCGCTCTAAAATTCGTCCTGGTCGAGAGACCGAACCTGGGACCAACGCCCTTCTGGGGCGGTCACTCTACCAATTGAGCGATTTCAATTTACCTTCCTTATTCCTTCCGCCACCTTGCAGAATTTAGCAGAACTGATTCACAAAGGAGACTATTGTGAAAAGGTCGCAGTTACTACCATTAAAGAGAGCCAGCTCAGAACCACCAGCCATATGTAAGAAGGATAAAAAAATCTATTGAGGACGCACTGGCCTTAGATGGAAAAGCATGTGCTTGAACAGTTTTCATGCTTGACGCGCACTGTTGAATTTTGTAACCACCATGACACTCTGTACACGGACATAAAACATTAAAAGTCGTGTATTCATTCACAACGGACCAATATAGCTTCACTAAGGCCTACTTGGGTGCCTTACTGTAATGAATAAATTGTTTTACAAATGGCAAGCAGCATCTGAAAGAGATTGAAGAGGGCTATTTTTGACAGAACACCTTCTGCTTCAAGTGCATTAAGCAACTTATATTTACGCTATTGAATATTTAGCTGAAGCTGATTGCCAGGATTAAGAAGTAAGGAAACGAATATACGTTGTTATATTTGTTCTCCAAAGTTTGTGAGATTCGTTTCCCCACAATACTCAGATACTCATAATAACCTATTACTTGTGAACGCACAATTAGAATCGGCATGAACCTAATTCTAATCTGTTAAAGGTAACTTGCCTGTCACCAAGTTTTTAACGCAAGGGAACCAGAACACGTCAGATCGGTAAACTTCAGCTCATTGCGTGAATTGAATTGTGGGGTTTTACGTGTCAAAACTACGATTTGATTAGGTACGTCGTACAATGAAGGTCTCCCGATTGGTTTTGACAACCTGGGGATCTTTAACGGGCCTACGATCCCCGGCACATGAGCGTTTTTGCATTTTCCCCACATCGAAATGCAGCCGCTCATGGCGTGTTGCATTTCCGGCGAAGAGCAAAGCGATAGCCGACGGCGTTACATCAATGTGTGGGATATCGATCACAGCATCACCCGACGCGCCTTAGTTTGTAACTGGACAAGAAAAGCGGCCAAAGATGTATTGACTCACCTTCCGTCAGAATCAATGCAGCTCCGAGTACGGAAACATTTGCAGTGCACAAAGGACAGCAACTCGCGAGGCTTGTTGAAAAGCACGTGCGCACGTCAGTTCGTCGTGTGATCAACGGAACAATAAAAAGAACATATATGTGGCAGAACGGGCAGAACGAACAGCCGAACTGGCCGAACTATCCGCACAGCGCCAGCACTTTCAGAGGCGTTTCGACCGTTTCGACAGATGTCGCCAGAGTTGAACGAAAGAAAAAGTGCTGGCATTACAAATTTATAAAGTAGTTACGGAAGTGGTTTCATAACAAGTTAACTACTAACAATGTACTTAGAAGTTTCAAAATGATGCCAGGAAGCGGAACAAAATAAGCAACACAAAGCGAAAGTAGAGCGATACACAACTATCGTGACACAGCTGCTATGTCGTGACTGCTATGCCACTTCTGCGCGTCACTTTCACTGGATAGCACGCAATTGTTGGGGTTTTACCATGGGCGAGCGCAGGGCAAAAGGGGGGAGGCGAAGGTTCGTAGCTTAAGTCAAAGTACGTGGCAGATCTTTTGCACCCCCCCCCCCCTCTTAGGTGACTAGGGAGGGGGGCTGCCCCCCTCCCCCCCGTGCGCAAGCCTATGGGTTTTACATCACAAAACCACGATATGATTATGAGAGACGCCGTAGTGTGGAGGGCTCCGGAAATTTCCACCATCTGGTGTTCTTTGACGTGCACCTAAATCCAAGTACAGGCGCTGCGCCGTGCTCCCGACCGGGCTGCAGAAATTAGGCGCCTTTTCCTTCTTCGAACCACAACCACCAAATCCAAGTACACGGAGCATTTCGCCTCCACCGAAACGTGGCCGCCGCGCCGGGATTCGGTCCCGCTATCTTCGAGTTAGCAGACGAGCACCATTACTAGAATACCAGGCCAGCATAGCACTTTGGCGAGAAGTGAGCAATTTTGTAAGTGAAATTGTGTAACGAAAAAAAAGCGTTACGCGTCTTTCTCAAAGGAAAATCAAGGCCCCCGTAGTGCGAACGGGCCGAGATGTGACAACAGAAAATTTGTGGCCCTTAATTTGGGGGGTGATGAATCTTCACATTTCACGTGCCTCCATGCATGTCAAGGTGGAAAAAAAGAAGAACTACAAGACGAGCTATGTACTTGATATGGCAGTTCTTGTTTTACAAAAGAGATAAGATCGAGCTGATAAAGCATGCATTGTGGTGCACTGGGATGATAATATAGAGAAATTGTTTTGGGCATTTTTAGGACTTGTTGGTCACACATTTAAAGTTCCCCGTCTTTAGTTTCACAGAGCCGTTTTGGAGCAGTTCCTAACAAATATCACAGTTTGCAATGAGCAGCACTTTCTTTTCGGGAGCAGTTATTTGGTGCAACCCTAGAGTTTCATAATGTGTGAAACACCATATGGTAGTAGCACTTCCCATCACTGGACTAACAGGAATCAACAGTTTTATTATGTTGACGAAACAGTCACACATTTGGTTCGCAGGATGTCTCCGTGCCAAGCTCCGTGTTATAACAATACATGCAATGTGACACTATAGGAAACGCAGGGTTGTTCAGCAAGCACATGCGTGGCCGGGACGAAAGCCGTAAGTGCAATAAAGAATGCGGTTTTACCGAAAGTGTCTGCCGAAATACGACGTTACTACAGAACAATGTAAGAGAGCGGGACAGCATCAGGCCACTGGGCAGGCTGTTGTTGATGTAGATGTAGATCCTAAGAATTGGCTCACACCTGTCCCGCCGTCTTTCTCTTTCTCGCGCTGGCCGAGCACGAGGTCCAAAGCTCCACTGTTGATCTTTGTCATATTAGAACATTCCTGGTCGCGAGAAATAAGGACAAAGTGGCTAAACGCACTTCCCAAGCGCAATAGTTTTCATGACACTAAATGCTCAAGCTGGTAAGGTATCAGATCCATATCAGTATATTACATGTAATATTTGAATAAACATCCATCCTGAGTAGTGAAACATTCACATGAAGGTATGGTCTCCCTTGCATCCCCCCCCCGCAGACACACACACGTTTCGAAGACACTGAACATCAGATATGAAAATCACCGAAAATTTCAAAAAATGTGCGTATCAGTTTGTGGTACATCGGCAGCCACTTAGAAGTTACGCAGCGCTTTGCGTCGCCCAAGATGTTTCCAGTGAAATGTTGATTGAGTGTAAGAGCTTTATTAGCGAAGGCGCAGGTCCTCTGTGGGGATGATTAATGCTCGCAACATCGCCGCAACAGCTCGCAAATATTCATTGCCTTTTTTTTTGGTACACTAGCGCCACCTGATATTCTTCGCTTTTTTCGAGTACAAGCTTGCTTTGCCGAGGCCTGACAAGTTTATCTTTTTTGTTTTCTTTTGCATCAAACAATCTTGATTTGTTGTACGATTGAACAAATAACATTTTTTTTTTGCTTTTCCGAGAGCATCGAAAAGAAATCACGAAAAGAAAGAAAAAAAAGCTTTGTATCTATACTAGCGTTGTTTGATTTTAATGCTACTATCTCTCTCATATGAAGTCACAAAGATGTGCGCACCACTGTGCTGCAGCTAAGATGTGAAGTATTATCTAGCTTACTTTATTACAATGTCCAGTATGCATTCTGAGGAATTGACATAGGTCACCAGCTTATAATCATCCCTGTATATTAGTTGTTATTAATCTATTCTGGAGTAGCTGGCAGCAAGCTGTTGCATTCTGAGTTGAAAAAGTGATTTATTAGGTACTATCGGAAACCTATTTTGACTTACAAATGAAATGTATGGATAGATCCAGATATATGATGATGAACTCGACGACTACGTTGATTTGGAGCCGGGCACCTGTGTGCAAAACAAGGCTAAAATCAAGCTTTCGAGAAAGTTTGTGCTACAAGCAGATGTGCGTATTGGTATTACATGTTGGCATGTTCTAGACTGTTGCATTGAAGTTTTTAGTGCCTAAATTTGCAGAAACGATTTCTATTGTGTGTCTATACATGAAGACATACACGATTTTCCATTAAGGTTGTGTTGCAAATGCCATAGTTACTCAGTTCTACTGAGCCTTTTGTTTTCAGAAAAAATTGTTAGAATTGATAACAAAGCCAAAACTATAATAGCTGGTGCCCAAATCCCCATGTAGAATCCCACCTTGCAAACTCAAAGGCTGAGCTTTGCTGCACTGCTAGTGCATTAGGCTCATGAGAGCACCAGAAGCTTATCATTAGACAGCACGTAGTTATGACGGCCCTATTTTAAACCACTATTTCTCTCTCTTATCATGACAACTAAAATGCAAGTTGTCATTAAGATGAAAAGCATTTTTAATAATGTTACCATAGGGCCAAGTGTAGTGCTGCTTTCAGCAGCATGCAAGGCAAACAGCTGTCCAAACTTAAAAATATATTTGTTCTGCAATAGTAACAGTTTACAATTAGCATGCTTAAAATGCATTCTTCACAAAACAGAAATGAACGTTTAACCTAAGCTTTTCAAGCCGTTTCCCACAGTTCATCAATTCTTTCAGTGCCCTATATAGTATCATGCTTGCTTGCTACTGCAGTTCTACGAGCCGAAATGCGTTAGGCCATAAACAGCTATGTTATTTACTTTAACAGGTTTCTACGAAGTTAGAAACGAGACTGTTGCACACAAGCCTTTTTTTGTTTTGCAGTGCACGAGCCTTGACATAACCAGTCAGTTGCCCTGTGCCAGCCAGGCAGCTGCTTCAAATATTGGTTGTCCTGAACCCACGTAAGAAATCGCATGTCTTAGCAGTATTATGCCGATGTCATTTATTGAAACCTTGAAAGCTTATACCATGGTTTGAATTCATATGTCTTTGTTTCAGTGCTGGTACTTCAGACATAGACATTGAATCACCTGTGCCTGTTGTAGACAGGCGTGACTATTGAATTTCATATTGCCGTCGTTTGGCCATTATGAAGAAATTCTTGCAAGGGGCACACCAATAAGTGGGCCGGTGCGCCGCGCCATTGTGGACAAGCTTTTTTCAGGCCTGCTTCAAGCTAGCTTGGTATGTTGTGCTTTCATATATGCAAGCCGGTCATTGTGTTACAATCCTGGTATTAATGAGATTGGGAGGTAAAATTCTCTAAAGGGATACTGAACAAAAATAGGAAAAGAAAGTGATGAAAACATTGAAATTATGCTCAGAACACGCCATTCTTCCGATAAACAGAGTTTATTTCACGCATTTTTGAACAGTTGGCTGTATTTTTGGTGGAACATCAGCGCACAGTGGCTGCATGCCAGTGCAAGTCGTAACGTCACATTCATCGTGGCGTGTGCAGGCTGCGCATGTTTCTGCCCTCCTCTTCCCTCTCTCAATCTATCCTTCGCATCTCACTCCCCCCCTTCCAGAAAGGCGCTGAGGCGTGCGCCACCTTTTAGGGGCTTTACCCCAGTCATGAGCATTGTTCGCTGCCGGTGCCATTCGTAGTGGCTTTAGGATCTGTCGTGAGAGCTACAGTAATGGGAGCTACAGTAATGGTTAAAGACGCGGGCAACAGCTGGCATTGTTGGCTTGCCCGTTTCTGGTGCATGAAACGTCACCAAACGTCACCTCTAGTTCACGGCGTGGCCGCTAGATGCGGCAGTTTGTGAAAAGTTTGTGATTAAATCATTATTTTCTACGGGTGTGCGAACAGTGAAATTTGATCTCGAATCGAATAGTGCCAAACAGTGGCCAAAAATATCGACTTCGTATTGAATAGTAGCATTTTCGTGGAGGCGAAAATGCTCGAGGCCCGTGTGTTTAGATTTAGCTGCATACGTTAAAGAACCCCAGGTGGTAGAAATTTCCGTAGCCCTCCACTACGGCGTCTCTCATAATGATGTCGTGGTTTTGGGATGTTGGACTCCAGGAATTATTATTAATATCGAATAGTATTTTAATATGAAACGTGTACCACCAGTTATATGGCAAGACAAAGGAAAGATAAAGCCGCGGTGCCATCGTCGTTCAAAGGCCACGGGTCACAGCCCCTCAGGTTTGATTCCGTAGAGACCGCACATGCGGCCGGCGCAAGCCAAAAGTTTGCACGTGTACCCTCTATCTGTGATTGCTTTTTGGATAAGGACCAAGTTGAGGTAGTGAACAGTTGAAGCTGCATGTTCGCGTGACGATGCCGTTCAGGTGCGGCGCATCGAGGTGCCGGGCACTACTCAAAAAGGTGTCGTTTTTTTGCGTGCGAAATGTTTGTGGAAAGTTCGAAAACTCGAAGTGAGCCATAGCGCGGCAACAAACAGACAGCTTCAGCATTGATTCGAAGTATGTGCGAGTGTGTGCGGAGCACTTTGATTCAACAGGCATCATCCATGTGCACAATTTCACGATAAACAGTTACACCGTATCGTTGCCGAGAGACAAGCCGCGCCTCAGGCCAACGCCATTTCTCGTGTTCAACGGCCTCCCAGCGTACTTTATGAATCGGAAGTCACGACCTCTGAAAGTTTGATAACCACTGAAACCACCTCGTGAGCAAGAGGGAGCCGTCGTGTGCAATGGGTCATTAGCTACTTATTGTAACATTAAAAAAAAGTTGCAAGATTCCTGTGTCAACATTTCTTTGGGACGTCTTTTGAACTCTACACCACCCCAGTGCCGAATGAAGGCGAAAATTATCCGTTATATCTCGATCATAAGCAATTGCACGGCTCCATTTTCTTCAAAGAAAGATCGCGGTTACAATCCTATTAAGCGTCCTGGTTCACCAAGGAAGTACGGCACTGAATGCAATCGCGCGTCAATCCTCGTCACCCTGCTCGTACAACATCGGAATTAAGAAGCGAAATACAGAATCAGGGGGGACATATTAATCCATGCGACTTTCATTGGGGATATTGACTACAAAAATCCCGTTAAAAAACTGTCGTAGCATTCGACCGATACGCACGGAAACTAGCAAAGTTCTCAAGCCCTGAAAACGACAACAGTTGCCATCAAGAAACCGTTTCATTGACGGTTACGATCTGCCAATTTATCAGTTTCAAACAGCTAGATGACCGGCAAATGCAAACTCACGCCCCTGAACATTTTTTTTTGCGTAAAAATAGGCCATCACCACTGCTGGAACGACAAACGTGCCATCAGAAGTTCGGGAAATAACAGGTTTCGACCTTGAGCTCAGGTTGTCATGCATTTAATATTAACGCTGCTGATATCGTACTCTCTGTACAGCGCATCACAGTCACGTAAGGTTTCTTTTTTATTTGAGGCCTGTTGGGCCAATTAGATAAATTTCGCAGTAACAAAATCGTCTATGCGTGTTGTCTGCTGGCACACTAGGCCGTGAACTAAATTTGAGATAGTTTACTTTTTTTGTATGCGCCTCGTCTTCGTTACGAAAACATTCTCAAAGTTCCAAGCTTAATTCGAATGATTGCTACGATGAAAGAGAATGCAAATATTGTCTAAAACGAGCGGGTCTCTCGGCCGCGACGTACCAGTGAAGAAAAAAACACAGGGCGTCGCCAGCGGCGGCCGCTCCGCTGGGTGGCCTTTCTTTTACTCTGGCACCCCTAGCGGCCGTCACTGGCTCTATATTAAACTGAGGCGGCAGTTTCGTGACCAGAAAAGCTATTGAGGGACCATGGCTGCACGCAGGAACGATGGGAGCTTGCGAACGAGTGGTGCGGCGCGGAAGTGGTGACTGCAAAGCGTGAACAAATTTTTACAAGTGAAGCCGATCATTGAGGGTATCGCGGGTCAAAGTCGAGATGTTTTACGCGACCTAACTACGCGACCTGCATGTCTGTGTTGGGTAGTTGGGTGGTTGGGTCGCACAAGCCCGCGCCTTCATTTCAGAAGTGATGTGGAGGGCTTGACAGTTCTCCCATGAGTATTTTAGATGCTCCCATGAGTATTTTAGATGCGAAGCATCTTATGCCCGGGGCTCTGTCCATCCCTCCCGCGTCCCGTGTCCCCCGTCCCGCGTCCCGCGTCCGGCCACTGTCATGAAGCAAGGAAGCACCCATTATGCGAACCAGTACCCTGTAGTAATATGAAGGCCGTCAACCCTAACACAGTCATCAGAGTCATGGCCGAGAGCACAGAGAGGCTGGTTAGCAATGGCTAGGCAGGTGGTGTCTGTCGCCCAGGTTGACCCCATTCCTTGAGTCATGGCCGAGACCACAGACAGGCTGCTTAGCAATGGCTAGGCAGGTGGTGTCTGTCACCCAGGTTGACCCCATTCCTTAATCTTGCTTGCATGTGTTTGGAGGGGGCTTAGTCCGTCCCTCCTTCTCGCGTCCCACACCACCACAGCGCACGCGCGTCCCCTCCCCCCTCTCTCTCCTAAGCTCACCCCCTTTTTTCTCCTCTAGGAATCATCTACTCTACGGAGCGGCCCCCGCGTCCCACAGCGCACGCGCGTCCCCTCCCATATGCTCTCCTACGCTCACCCCCCTTCCTCTACTGTAGGAATCATCTACTCTACGGAGTGGCGCATGCGCGTCCTCTCCCCCTCTTGGAATCATCTACTCTACGGAGCGGCTCACGCGTCCCACACACCCAGAGCGCATGCACGTCCCCTCCCCTGTCTCTCCTCTCCTACGGTCCCCCCCCCGTCCTTTCCTCTAGGAATCCTCTACTCTATTCGAAGTTTCGAATCCTCTATTCGAAGTTTCGAATAATTCGACCAGGCGAATATCTAAAACATGACAAAGTCCAATGGTGCAACTGGGTTATGGGGTGGCTAAAACAAACGCTAACATCGTTACAGTAGGCATTAAAAAATACTCATGGGAGAACTGTCAAGCCCTCCACATCACTTCTGAAATGAAGGCGCGGGCTTGTGCGACCCAACCACCCAACTACCCAACACAGACATGCAGGTCGCGTAGTTAGGTCGCGTAAAACATCCCTGACTTTGACCCGCGATACCCTCAATGATCGGCTTCACTTGTAAAAATTTGTTCACGCTTTGCAGTCACCACTTCCGCGCCGCAGCACTCGTTCGCAAGCTCCCATCGTTCCTGCGTGCAGCCATGGTCCCTCAATAGCTTTTCTGGTCACGAAACTGCCGCCTCAGTTTAATATAGAGCCAGCGGCGGCCGCTAGTGCCAGAGTAAAAGAAAGGCCACCCAGCGGGAGGTTGCCGCTGGCGACACGTGTTTTTTTCTTCACTGGTACGTCGCGGCCGAAAGACCCGCTCGTTTTAGACAATATTTGCATTCTCTTTCATCGTAGCAATCATACGAATTAAGCTTGGAACTTTGAGAATGTTTTCGTAACGAAGACGAGGCGCATACAAAAAAGTAAACTATCTCAAATTTAGTTCACGGCCCAGTGTGCCAGCAGACAACACGCATAGACGATTTTGTTACTGCGAAATGTATCTAGTTGGCCCAACAGGCCTCAACTAAAAAAGAAACCTTACGTGACTGTGATGCCCTCTACAGAGAGAAAGATATCAGCAGCGTTAATATTAAATGCATGACAACCTGAGCTCAAGGTCGAAACCTGTTATTTCCTGAACTTCCGATGGCACGTTTGTCGTTCCATCAGTTGTGAGGGCCTATTTTTACGTAAAAAAAATGTTCAAGGGCGTGAGTTTGCATTTGCCGGTCATCTAGCTGTTTGAAACAGATAAATTGGCAGATCGTAACCGTCAATGAAACGGTTTCTTGATGGCAACTTTTGTCGTTTTCAGGCCTCGAGAACTTTGCTAGTTTTCGTGCGTATAGGTCGAATGCTACGACAGTTTTTTAACGCGATTTTTTGTATTCAATATACCCAATGAAAGTCGCATGGATTAATATGTCCCCCCTGATTCTGTATTTCGCTTCTTAATTCCGATCTCGTACGAGCAGGGTGACGAGGATTGACGCGCGATTGCATTCAGTGCCGTACTTCCTTGGTGGACCAGGACGCTTAATAAGATTGTAACCGCGATCTTTCTTTGAAGAAAATGAAGCCGTGCAATTGGTTATGATCGAGATATAACGGATAATTTTCGCCTTCACTCGGCACTGGGGTGGTGTAGAGTTCAAAAGACGTCCCAAAGAAATGTTGACACAGGAATCTTGCAACTTATTTTTTTATGTTACAATAAGTAGCTAATGACCCACTGTACACGACGGCTCCCTCTTGCTCACGAGGTGGTTTCAGTGGTTATCAAACTTTCAGAGGTCATGACTTCCGATTCATAAAGTACGCTGGCAGGCCGTTGAACACGAGAAATGGCGTTGGCCTGAGGCGCGGCTTGTCTCTCGGCAACGATACGGTGTAACTGTTTATCGTGAAATTGTGCACATGGATGATGCCTGTTGAATCAAAGTGCTCCGCACACACTCGCACATACTTCGAATCAATGCTGAAGTTGTCTGTTTGTTGCCGCGCTATGGCTCACTTCGAGTTTTCGAACTTTCCACAAACATTTCGCACGCAAAAAAAAACGACACCTTTTGAGTAGTGCCCGGCACCTCAATGCGCAGCACCTGAACGGCATCGTCACGCGAACATGCAGCTTCAACTGTTCACTACCTCAACTTGGTCCTTATCCAAAAAGCAATCACAGATAGAGGGTACACGTGCAAACTTTCGGCTCGCGCCGGCCGCATGTGCGGTCTCTACGGAATCAAACCTGAGGGGGCGGAGACGCGTGGCCTTTGAACGACGATGGCACCGCGGCTTTATCTTTCCTTTGTCTTGCCATAACTGGTGGTACACGTTTCATATTAAAATACTATTCGATATTAATAATAATTCCTGGAGTCCAACATCCCAAAACCACGATATCATTATGAGAGACGCCGTAGTGAAGGGCTACGGAAATTTCTACCACCTGGGGTTCTTTAACGTATGCAGCTAAATCTAAACACACGGGCCTCGAGCATTTTCGCCTCCCACGAAAATGCTACTATTCAATACGAATTCAATATTTTTGGCCACTGTTTGGCACTATTCGATTCGAGATCAAATTTCACTGTTCGCACACCCCTAGAAAATAAAAATATATACTCCCACAGCTGCCAGCAAAAGCTCCTTGATGGATGTAAACAAATACTCCCATAGCTCCCTGCAAAAGCTCCTCGAAGGATATAAATACATACTCCCATAGCTCGCCGCAACAGCTCCCCGATGGTTATAAATATATACTCCCATAGCTACCTGCAAAACCTCCTCGATGGATGTAAATATATACTCCCATAGCTGCCTGCAGAAACTCCCCGTTGTATGAAAGCAAAAACTCCCCCTCTGTCCATCGAAAAACCCCCTCCAGTTGGGGAGTCAATTTTTTACTCCCTCGGGACGGTGTTTTTGAAACCCCCCATCAGGGCATGCGCTAGAGGACGTCATTTACTCCCATCTCGGCTTATTTTTGCTAACAGTGTGGACATAACCAAAAATGAACTTGCGCTATATTTCTAGCCTGAGATTTCATTCTACTTATGCTAAAACTGAGCAACAATGACTTCAGAATAACTAGATATTTAATTATAACTTAATTAGGATTAGTTACTGTAACGTACATAAGTTAACATAAGAGATTATTTTTGTTGCAATAGACTATTGAGTTTTCTGAGATTACGTTTTATCGATTTCACACATTTACAGAAAGTTCTTCATAGGTGGCGTCTCAAAGGGTTAGGGGAAATCTCGGAGCGCCTGGCATCGCGATGCGACTAGCGCTGCAATCGCGCGCCGGCAGCAGCTCGCGCGTGCGCGGACGCTTCAAGGGTGTAGAGTTGAACCGCGTCGTCTGCTACGACAGCACGCGTGCCGCATTGTCGGCCAGCGCACGGATATCATTGGGGCTCTTCGATTTTCCACTTCTTGCTACCCGCGGGCTGCCAGAGCCAGCCAGAGCGCGCTCATTTTTCTCGGGTTGCTCCGTCCCCCCCGCGGCGCACTTCCGGTTGGTGTTCGTTTTTTCTCGGGTTGGACGGTTCTGGCGACCCGCGGGGAGCCGGAGGGTCGCCAGAAGCGTCCAGGACAATTTAGTCGTGGGAGCTCTCTGGAAGGTTTTGGGGTGGTGTTGGGCTAGCAGACGCCGAAAAGAGACGATACGCGCTTGCCGCCATCTTTGTGAGGACTCGACGGATTGCAATGTGGGCAATGTGGGCGCTTGGGGACTGCGCCTTCGCTTGTCATTACGCGTGGAGTTATTTTCTAAAGCGTGTTCCGCCGTGTGACATGGGGCGATTACGAGTGGCGGCGAACATTTGAAGCTACTGTTTATCGCTTCTGTTATGTTTCCCGTGAAGCTTCCTTCCGTGAACAACGCGGCGAACTGTTGCCTGCTAACTGCGTCGTGCACATGTCTCAAAAGTTATGTACACGTTCGTACGCACGCATGGAGACAACGTTCGAGTTTATCTTTTTCGTAGTAGTATTCGTTTGTGGTTCCGTGCCTGCTTTCTGTGCACTTAGCGAAGACGATTGTGGTCGAAGTAGCATTTCGCTCCGTCGTATGTTTGCGTGAGTGAACCTCTTCAGAACTTAACTATTCGGTCTTCGATGGTGATAGAATGCCCTGATTGAATAACAGAGATCGCGACAGTTGTTTTTGTGTGATGCTCGTTGGTCGCGAACGGCGTGCGAGCTTACTTCTATCTACGGGCCAGTATATGCGGTATGGTATTACGTTTCGGTACGACACGTTGACGTGAAAAAATTCGGCAGATTCCACGGACCTTGGGAATCGATGTTGTGCGAAGCATATATGCGGAGGGAAGGTAACTGTGTTGTAATTTTTTTATTGAGCGAAACGTTACGAAATGACGCTAAAGGTATGTACAAAGGTTGCACGCACAGACATATGTTCAACAGTCGCATATGTTTTATATAACCAGTTGTTTACATTTGCGTGACGATGCTAGCAGCAACATGGGCATTAGCAACACCAGAAGCGGTTAGCTAATATCTAGCGCTTGTGCTCGCGAGGATGGTAGCCCTGGACACGGTTCTCATAGTAGCTCAAATGAAAGCTGAGCTACATGAGGTTTTGGAAGTGCCACTCAGGACTGGAAAAAGAGGCCCAGGCAACATCCGCCAGAACGAGTCGAAAACGCGTCATGCGGAAGTTTATTTTAGATATGACGCGCACTCGTGGTACCGATACCACCGCATTTCTGAAGTTATAAAAGAAAAAACCCAAGTTGGTCAACGCGTGTGTGCGACGTAGTACGTGATAGCTGAGCATGTATATCCTCGAGCTCTTGTTGGGTCACGGTCACTTTCGCGAGATTTTGCGTCGCGTTGTGCAGTGACTGTCACATGTACTAAGCAGACGTGAGCTTGTTAAGCCGTTAGCGGCGCGGCAGCTCACCTTGCATCGTTCTCGAGGCGCCGTGCGCCAGCTGGCTGTTTTGTTCGCGGACGGGGTGAGTTTCGCGTGATCTTGCGAGCGTACGAGGTCGTACCGCAAATGCGTTTGCTCGGGGATATTATTTCAGCTCTTCGGCAAACCTAGCCACATATTTCCAAGCGGGCAATGCAGGAAAAATTAACGCGCAAGCGGCGCAATGTTTCGTTTGCTGCCACGACGGTAGCGTTTGTTTACGTGGTAGCGTTTGTTTACGTTTACGCTGGCTGTCCCAGCGTTCGATTTTGCAATCTTCGGGCAGATTCGGGTTGTCTCGGCTTCCTCCACACGACGCTGTTTCCTGTCCCGACCGGAACCAGCTCGCTGACCCTCTGGCTAGCTCTGGCTGCCAGATAGCTGCCAGAGGTCTGAAAATCGAAGATCCCCATTGTTAATGCGGGAACTGGGCCGGTACTCTGCACCAATCATTTTCAGAAAAATTCTGCGCCGCAAGATGGGACACGAAGAAACAAGGAACGACAAACTCGCGCGTGCTTTCTTTCTTCGTGTCCCGTCTTGCTGCGCAGTTTTTTCAGATGTTCCTGTACAAACTTGCCCAAGTTTCAACGCTTGCCTGCACTAAACGCTTGCCTGCACTAAACGTTATGCAACGCCAACCTCTCAGCCTTTATTCGTGATAATGGGGCACTGGAAACATTATTTCACAGCATAGCTCGTTTGCTCTATCGAAACATCGTAATGCAGTGTGCGTTCACGAATGTTTCTTCAGTGTGTGCGCGCCGCAGTAAGCTTGGATGAGGAAGACACGATAATGAGCATACACCGTCCGTGGTCTTTAGTTGACTTTAAATAAAACAAAGCACTCAGTGGTTACTGCCGAGAAGCTGAGCGGGTTTAACACAACAAAACAAATGGGAATGAATTCAGGAATGATTCAGGTTAGAACAACCGCCTGAACGTGCTTATTCTCGACGATATTTCATTACTAGAGACCGGATTATAGGCAAATGCCTATTTTTTTTCCTTGCGTTCCTATCGCGCCACTTTGATATATGAGCATGAATTAGGGGTAAAGGAGGGCTTTTATAGTTTTTTTATAATAGTGTCCATAAATGCCTATTTTTCAAAATTGGTGCCTATATGAACGCTATTTAGCCTCAAATTTTGCTTTCGAGTACAGTTTGAGACCGCAATTCATGTTACCTGGCAAAATTGACGTTTAGGAACTTTATGGGGTGCAACAACCTAGTTCCCTAGTTCAACAAACATCCGGTAAGCAACCGGTAGCAGCAGTGAAATGGGACGCGCCGGCCACCTTACCCCACCGCACTGACATGGCGCGAGCGGTTGGAGCAGGGGAGAGGAAACCACGCTATTTCTGCAACCCGAAATGGGAGCACGTCCCAGCGTGTACAGTGGAATGGGGAGAGAAAAATAAAGGTGGGAAGAGGAGAGGGGAAGAAGAGGAGAGTGGCGTCTATGGCCGAGGACGTGGCGGGCGGCTTTTAGCGCCGGTTTTCCAGTCCAGTGTTCCCATGGAATTCAAACACCTCCTTGAAGACCTGGGCGTGGTGGGGGGCAGAAAACAGGAGGTGCCTGCGCGCAGCAGTAGGAATATGGAGAGCGAGTGCGAAACCATGGAGTGCCGTCAGGAGAAAGCAGAAAGTAGGTAAAAAAAATCAGATGTGCACATGGCTTTTGTTTCGTTTGTAATTTACTCTTACAGGGCGCTTCACCAGGTCACATGAGAAATTTTAGTCAGATACTGGAAGTGTTCGCGTGCCCAATGAAGAGCTTTGTACCACAAGAACTTTTTAATTGGTTCATTACGAGCCGCGAAAACATGATGCCGGTAGGTGAGCTTGAAACCTTTGCTACTCGCAAGCCAAATTCCTTCCCTGCCCTCTTCGGTATCAGAGAAACTCGGAGCCGGAAGATCACACGACGTTGACGCATCAACACGCAATGTGCACGCAAGATTACACTATGTTCACATGACATGCCCAAGACAGGTCGTACGTACAAGCGGTGTTGTATCGTTTCGGCGTTCGCTCTATAGTGTACTGCCTGTTTCTGTGAGGTGGATCCGTCTATGCGTTTGGAGAGGCGGGCATGGATCCTGTATCCTTATCATGACACAGCGCGTCGCACAGCTGGAACTGCTGTAAGGTACGATGCACCAAGAACATGCTAAGCGTTGTCAGGGCTGGCGCCGGCACGACGCGGGAACGGTCAACGCGGGAAATATGGGCAGCTAAGTCTCGCATCGCTCTCGATTCGAAGAAAAAACTAAAGAAAAACGTGTAGAGATTCCGTTTGTTTTTTGTAATATTGCTAGTAACTTTCATACTTCTATTCAAGCAACAGATTGCACAAATTACACATGTAGCCTCGAATAATTCTCGCAGTTTCATGTACTACTGTGACATACACAGGACCATTCCTTGTTGAACTTCACCTCACCCACGTTGGTGCGCGCGCCCGTGAGATAAAGGGCGCGAGGCATTCAGTCTCACATTTCACCTCCTGCGCGGAGGTCCGTACGAAGGCTTGTGCTGGGAGACAGGCGAATCCCGTGGAGCAAGGCAGTGACGTACTTGGGGCTGAGGATCGATCACCGCCTCACCTGGATTCCAGCCACGAAACACGCCACCTCCCAGGCCACCAGGGTCCAGACTGCTGTGGGCAAGCTGCTGAGCAGGGGTCAAGGGTGCACTCCCGCGGCTGGCCCTTCGGCTCTACGAGGCGGCTGCAACGGCAGCACAAACCTATGCACTGCCCTTGGTGCAGCTGGCGCCACACCGTAAAGAACAGTTGGAGCGGCAACATCGCCTGGCGATTCGGCGCTTCATGGGTCTCCCGCGCCAGTCGCCCGTGGCTGCTACATTGGCGGAGGCCCAGGCGTGGCCTCTGTCGCTTCTAATGCTGCGACAGGCGCTGCATCATGTCGACCGCCTGCACAGAGCCCACGGGGGCGCTGCTCTCCTTCGGAGACTGCGGAGCCGACCAGCTTCACGTATGGGACAGATCTGCGCTCTCTATGCAGAACTGGTGCCCCAAGCCCCCCTGTCCCTTCCAGCCGCCTCCACCGCACCAGCAGCCCTTGGACGTGCAATTGGAGCTGGACAACCTCAGCAAAAGGCGGACACCGGCGTGTGAGCTCCACCAGTCAGCCGTGGCGAAACTCCATGACAGGCTACGGGGGCATCTTCTGCTGTTCACGGACGGGTCTGTCCGGGACAGCTCCCGCTCTGCCGCGGCGGCTTGTGTCATACCAACGACTGGAACTACCATCCGGTGTCGCCTTCCCTTTCACGCCAGCTCCACTGTAGCTGAATTGGCTGGTCTTCACCTGACAGCCGACTACCTCGCTGCTACAACACCACAGCTGCCCGTGGCGATTCTCTGTGACTCCCGGCCAGCCCTACAAGCGCTGCTGCAGCCAGCCCAAGCCGGGATCACCGTGGCGCTGCTGCACGCCAAGCTCACAGCCATCAGAGCTAGCGGTGTGCGTCTGTCCCTCCACTGGCTTCCCTCGCACGTTGGGACAGCTGGGAACGAGGAGGCCGACGCCGCCGCTAAGGCAGCACACCACAGCGACACTCCAGTCACCAAGGCGGTAGCCCTGTCAGACTACTCTCGGCAGCGACTGCGGCAGCTGCTACCAACGGCCCACCCTGACGTGCGAGTGGCAAGCGGCAAACCGCCAGCGCCCCTTCCGGAGACCGGCCTGGAGAGGCGGGAGCGGTGGCTGCTCCTGCGCCTGCGGACCGGCAGCGTCTGGCCTGCGGCACGCATGTACTCCAAGGGTCGCTGCCCATCGCCTGCGTGCCGCACATGCGGCGACGACGAAACACTGGAGCATACCATATGCTCCTGCCCTGCTTTGGCCGCTGAACGATGTGTGATGGCGCGCCGCTATCGCCTGCTGGGTCTCCCTGCGACAACTGCGGAGGACTTCCTTTTTCCCGCGCGGTCGAAGATACCGGCCCTTCGGAGCGTTCCTCGAGTTTGCCGTTCCTGCGGACCTCGCCGCCCTATAGCCGAACGCTTGCCTTCGTGCTCCTGCCTGCGCTGACAAGATACCCTCTTGCCATACTACTCTCTCCTCCTTTCTATCTTCTCTTCTTCCTATCCTCTTTAATTCCCCTTCCCCTTCCCTAAGGGCGCGAGCCGTGCCGCCACGTCGGGAGGCAGAAAATAGCATCCTTTTTTTTTAGCTTCTTCTTTTCCCCAACCACTCTCTCTCTCTCACCTCCTTCCGGGGAGCGTAGCGTTGCAAATCTTGGCAGACGTGATCGTTGGCGCAGTGCATGCATTACACTTTTAGCTAGAAACGGTCAAACCTGGTAAGGGGCCCTTTATGGTGTTCACACAAAGAGGAGAAATTGACCCTGCGCTATTAGACCCGGCCAATACGAGGCTAACAGACCCTTCTGGCCTTTTAGCGGTCTGGCTATTGAATCATGTGCTGCCCTTCCCAGCCATGCCGAAAAAAGCAGACCCAGGAGCGTGTTTATTCGATGGTGGACACTTAACATACCATTCTGGACAATAAGAGAGAGACCGTGTTCTGGAAACCGTGCCCGAAAAGGGACCATTGCATGGCTATGTTAAATCATCAACGCCTTTGTACAATCATAAAATATAACATTTGTTTGCTTTCCTGTCGTAGACCAGGTCGCGCACGTCCTTATTCGAAAATTTGAGTTTTTGTAAAAAATTACACCATCTCCCGCTAAAGGGAACAATGTGTAGATGCGAAGCAGCGGGCGCTAACGCTTACACTGGCGGCGGCGTTGATGCTGGCGCTCATCGCAGCGTTGCGCAGGAGAGAAAACTGGGAAGGCGCAAAGCACGCAGTGATGGACCGGTGTTTCCTACTGGAACATGCCAATCGCTGCTAATGGGCAATGAGAGGCAGAAGACTCCGACTGGACACAGAGACCCGCATTCCGCTTTTAGTTAACGCGCACGCTGCGAATTTTTATTGTTCAACAACGCACAGGAGCAATATCCCACCGGCACCACTTTGCAGGTCAAGATCAAGTGCCATATATACGGGGTGGCCAGTGAACGGTTGTGCAGCGCGAGCAGTCGGTTTTTTCAACCAAGAAACTCGTACTAGCAGACGCTGCCTGCGTCGGCGTCGCGAGGCGAGGGAGGGGCGGAGCGTAGGAGAGGGAGAGAGAGAGGGGGGGACGCACATGCGCAGTGGGGAGTGTGGACGCCGCGGGCAGGGATGCCTAGAGGAGAGAGGGAGAGCGTATGAGAGGAGAGAGGGGGGGACGCGCGTGCGCAGTGGTAGTGTGGACGCCGAGGGCAGGGATGCCGAGAGGGGGGAGCGTAGGAGGGAGAGAGGAGGGGAGGCGCAGTGAGGGTGTGGTCGCCGCGGGGAGATGCTTCCCCATAAGATGCTTCCCTAGAGGAGAGAGAGGGTGGGAGAGGAGGTTTTTTATTTTTTGAAAGGGTTTGCGCATGTGCAGTAAGGGTGGTCACGCCGCACACCACCACCACCACCACCACCACCAGATTGAGCTTCGCCATAAGATGCTTCTCATCTAAAATTTATTGTGCCTATATTTACGATTTTGGGGGCCTAAAACTGTGTTTTTCCTGCCTGTTCTTGGCGCCTAAAAGACGATTTTTAGTGCCTAAAAATCCGGCCTCTATTCATTACAACAGAAAGGACTCGCTCCCGGCGCTGAAATGCACTCGTGATGCTTCCAAGTTCATGTCCCCAGCGGTAGCAATGATAGCGCTCATTCTAGACGGCAGTGAATGCATGGTGTCAGCGATGTGTTCTGCCGCAGCATGTCCCATTCGTTGACGATGGGGGCGTGGCATCACAAGATCCAGATTGAGCTGAATAGAACTGGGGCTCGTCTGCCGTACGTTTTTCCATTTTTTTCTTGTCTCAAAAGAGCAGTGCTGTCTGATGTTGAATTCCAATGGCAGATCCAGATCAACTTTTTCTGCTCTGAGTGGAGCAGTCACATTCCAATGGCAGATTGGGAGCGTGAATTGTGCGTTCCAATGGCAGATTGAGAGCAACCGCAGATTACGGATTGCTCCGTGGAGCAAGAATTCTTGCTCCGCCGAAATCGGCGGATTTCGCCGGAAGTTCGCGTGACGTATTCTGTCCGCCCGCATTTCATCCCGTCAGGCCGGATGTTACAGTCGCGGGCAGCCATGGATGACCAGTAAAACGCTTCGCCCCCTTCCCCCCTCGCGCCCTATCACACCCCCTCGCAAGATTTTCGTGTACCGACTGCTCCCGTCAAGGCGCACGCGTTCCAGTCGCAGATTTGACGAGAGCAATCCCGCTCGGATCTACGCGCTCCGTTCGCGATCCGGCCGGGGGGCTCGCGATCTGCCATTGGAATTCAACATGAAAAGGCCGCCCCAATCCCCGGACCTGAATATAATCGAAAATGTCTAGGGCTTTATGAAAATGTCGCTGGCGCGCCATCCTCTACACGGCCTGTCCGAGGATCGGTAGTGGTCCGCCATCGTCAGCGAGTGGGACGCCCTGAGAGTGAATACATCGCTCATCGAGTCACTGCACGCCTCACTGCCGTCCAGAATGAGCGCCGTCATCATTGCCGCTGGTGACATGACGAGGTACTAAGTTGGATGCGCCACGGGCGCATTTCGGAGCCGGCTAGCGAGTCCTGTGGTAATGAAATGTCGTCGTAAAGAGACACGTTCAGTCTTTGTCCTCACCTAAAACATTCCTGAATTTGTTCCCATTTGTTTTATCGTGTTAAGCCAGCGCAGCAGCACGACTCTTACTGTTGAGTGTTTTTTTTATTTAAAGTCAAATTAAGACAACGCACATTGCGTGCTACTTGTCGTGTCTTCCTCGTCCCAGCGTACTGCGGTGTACACACAGTGAAGAAATATTCATGAGCGCACACAGCACCACGGCGTTTCGAGAGAGCAAACAAGGTATGTTGTCAAATTCTGCTTGTAGCACCCCATTATCACAAATAAAGGCTGAGAGGTTGGCGTCGCACAACGTTTAGTACAGATTATGGGCCCAGTTCCTGCCCTTATCCGCGCGCTGGCCAGCAATGCGGCAAGCAAGAGCCGCCATAGCATACAACACGGTTCAAAACTACACTCCTGAATCATCTGCGCACGCGCGAGCTGCTGACGGTGCGTGGTTGCAGCGCTGGCCGCATCACGATGCCACGCGCTCCGAGATTTCCCCTAAGTGTGAAACAGCCTCTGCGTTCCTCTGCGAGTGGCTGCAGCGCGGACTGTGTGGCTTAGTTCCGTAATCTTTCCGACGGAGAAATGGACGTGTCAGCTTGCGTGCGCGACTCTCGCAGCTGCCTTTCTGCGACACCAAACAGAACCCTGCCGATGTGCTTTTATCACTCCAGGGATATGCGGATTAAAAACTGCAGGCCTCTGCCATCGTTGAAGGCGAGTTCCTTTACTTTACCTGTACACCCTTTTATTCGAAAACCATGAAAAATGAAAACGAGTGTTTTGTTGCTGCATTGACTGCATGCGCGACATGTTTCAGAAGTACTTGACTGCGTAAGTGTTGTGCCATCATGATTGAACTGTCCTAATATAAATGTAGGTTTTCATTTCTGTTCAGTTTCGAACATACTGACTTATTGGGGCGCTTATTTGAGCTTGTTTCAAGGTATGCATTAAAGCTTACATTCGAGCAAATGCACTACTTTTTTCGTCTTCAAAACTGCTTGTGCCTCGTAATTACGGCACACGCTATTACGAAAGGTGTCGCGTTCTTTGTTTTGTCTCTTCAAGAAGTTTGCGGGTGAGAAAATGTTTGTACCAGCACAGTTGTGTCTTTCTGCACAGTGCTATTTCCGATAGCTGGATGCGCTAGTCTAATAAAGTTTCGAATGTGTGAGGGCGAGTGTTGAATCGTGTTTCGGGGCGAGGAGTTATGCGTCTTTTTTGGTGCTATGATGTTACTTTCCCTAGGGTGTGTCGACGCGCGCCTTCAAAGTTGTGGCTTAGCGTTTCCCTTCCATGTTCATATCCTCGCTCTGTAAACTTGCATCTCTCGAGAGGGGCAGTAAAAAAACGCCTGGTCATTTGTAGCATGTTCGCCCTTCTGCAGCCGTATGATGTGATTGAATTTTCGCCTTTTCATGAAACACGGACCTCTTAGTAGTAATTTATGTCACAATTTCCTTTTTTTTTCATATTTTTTTGCAGGTGGGACAAACCCTTTACATGTTGCAACCAGTGTTGCGGAGTTGCCACTCCGGAATTGGAATGACTCCGGATTCATTCCACATTTTTGCTACCCTGGAATGGAATGGGAATTGAATGGGGACAAAGCTTGGAGGAATGGAATGGGAATGGAATTAAACGCTTTTTGCACGGAATGGAATGGGAATGGAATTACGTATTTTGGCAAAATATAGCACCTCTTCGTCGATGGGCTGTTTTTCAAACTTGAAACATTAGTAAGTCAGAGCATCGAATTTAACAATGAAGCAGTATTTTTAAAATGGCTTGGCTGATTACAAGCACGGTAGAGAGAGAGAGCGAATTTATTAGAAGGCTGAGAGGTCGGCATGAGATTGTGCGCTCTGGCCTTCTAATCAGCACAGGGGGGAAAAGTGAGGAGGAGGAATAGAGGGATAAAGATGATGATGAGGACAGGAAGAGGTGATGCGTATGTACAATGACCACGTAACACACAGTGGTCTTCTTTAAGTCTACTGTCAAGTCCAGAAAATCTACAGAAATCTTCAGAAAATCTACAAATACCCTTGTAGCAGTCGTTGATGCTGTCTGGTCGGACAAGCACGGTGCGTTTATAATCGACGCGCCTACTTCAATTCTGTCTTTATATAGACTGTGTTGCTCCGAAGCTTGTCTTTATTCTTCGCGTAACCGCGGTTCTATGCCGTTGGTATCCGTCATGCGAAACTACGGCGGCGGCATACCCCCCCTACGATTTGTGATTTTTTTCCCTTCGGCGGTGCTCTAGCCGCCTGCTGTCTCGCAACCCTTCACTTTTTCGTTTTTCCTTCCGTCGCCGTCGGCGACTCGGACGCATATTCGAAAAAGCGCTTCTCTAAGTTATATACCTGACATTGCATACCTGCGCACAGGCGAACACAGAAAGTTCTCCTCACCCCATCCATGCTTGCGAGGCGCGCTTGACAAGCGTGAGTGCTGACGAGCAGTGCGGCCCAGTGTTCCGTATTCGATGCAAAGGCACAAGGTGCCCGAGCGGTGCACTGTTCCATGTAATACCAGCAGATATAGAGGGTTTTGTTCCCCATTAAACAAATATTAGTTTTCTCCATATTCACCATCGCTCCAGACGCATGGCAAAACTGCTTAGTCTTCTTGAACACTACATTTATCTCCATGAAATTACGCTGTGTCGTCATTTTAGCATTAACGCATTTAAGCTTAAACAATATTAAAACATCGCCCTTCGTTCAAACATGCTGACCATGCAAATACTATAGGTAGCGGGAGAACTGCCCCTATGGGAATTTATAGGGTGGTTGTAATGCACGAGTTATGTCACCGAGCCATTATCCCTCGACCTTGGTAACGTGTTTTGCGTACTTTTGCAGTTCTCAATGCATCTTATGGCATCAGCTTTATGCGGTGTTCATTCTTAACTCGATAAAACTATCGAGATGCCTTTCCTACGTTGATGAATTACAGGAATGGAATTGAACTGCCCGGCCATTCCCGGAGTGGGAATGGGCTAAGTTTTTTCATTCCGAGGAATTGAAAGGAATGGAATTGCGGCAAGTTCTAATTCCTCGGAATGGAATTGGAATGGAATGAAGGCGTCCATTCCGCAACACTGGTTGCAACATACGCTACGCCATTTAAGTTATGGTTTTCGTCTGATGATGTGGTTTTTGCAGTTTTTCGCTTTAATAAAGGTACACATGCCAATAAGCGCCGATTCCCGGCGTCCCGGTGTCCGGTTCCCGGAACAGCCTACCAGAGGGCATCTGGACTGGACTGTTCTTCACGCATACGCGCGTATTGTCGTTCATTTAGCCCCCCGTGCATCGTTATACGGCGCTTTTCGACTTGGCGCTCGGCGCTCGCGTGTTCAGGTTAAAAATATGGTCGGCTGTACACCCGCTCCCAAAAGTTTACGGAACGCGGGCTCCACTGAAAAAAGCGAATTTCTGCTCTGTTAGTGCACGGCGCATCTAACCTAGCAGGTAGCTGCGTAGGTCGCAACGGCGCTTTTCGACTTGGCGCTCGGCGCTCGCGTGTTCAGGTTAAAAATATGGTCGGCTGTACACCCGCTCCCAAAAGTTTACGGAACGCGGGCTCCACTGAAAAAGCGAATTTCTGCTCTGTTAGTGCACGGCGCATCTAACCTAGCAGGTAGCTGCGTAGCTCGCAAGGACTACTACAAGCTGGAACATCTGTTTGGGGCCTATGTTCAAAGACAAAGCGGGAATATATCATTTTCGGAAATTTTGTGTTCCGAAAACTTTTGAGGGCAAGGGTACATGTCCGCACGTTCGCGTTTATCTTTTATTGGGCCTCTTGAAAGAAAACGAAAGGTCACAGAACTTATGAAAAAGTTCACTTCTCCGAGTGGCTGTGTATGAGTGATAAAATTTGCTTTTGTGCCCGTTTCCTGATTTTTTAGTTTTCGCTAAGTTTACTGTTTCCAGGATTTCACGCGTTTTGGACGAATGAAATCATTATGCTGGCGATAAAAGTTTTGCTATAACACGCGAACTGTACAGGCCTACTGTAGCTCTTTTGCAAGCATACATCGGCAGTGCGCATGTACAGACAGTTGTGCGCTCATATAAAACCCACGAAAGTGCACCCAGCAGCCTTTATTCAAATTCTATGAAACACCTTTTGGACCATGCCTATTGAGGCCTGTGCCTCAGTATTCATTGTTCGTATTGAGGTGGCATATTGAACTAGTATGTCTACAAAAATTCACCTATTAAAACTTACAGTATACGTACTTTCAATAACTAGGTCATGGAATTTCATTGCTGCTTCAATTGTAGGTCAATAATTATTCAACAGAACTGTCTCAATGAATTCGCAATGCTCAATGTACTTTCATTAACAAGTCGACAACCATTCAACTACTTCATGTCAATAGGGTATGGTAAAATATCGATGGCCAATATTCTATACGTGTCAGCAATAAGCTCAATGACTTTTCAATGGACCGACAGCGACTATTCAGTAAAATATGTCAACATTGAGCAATGGCGTTTCAATTATTTTTCACTAAGATTTTTCGTAAGGGGAGGCAGTAGAAACGGAACGCGACATCAATGTAGAGTCTCCTTGACGACACCACGTGGGGCACCTTGGCCAAAAGTCATTCATTTTTACTCAAACCGTTGAAGAATAAATTCAGCTCACTGAAATTATATTTGTATCCGTCTGATTCTTTATTGGTCGAAGCCCTTGCGTGAGTGGGTGCCAATATACATCATAGAGACTCAGCAGCAGTTGCATTTGTCAATGTTAGGCCCACGATGTGTACACTCAAGTACAACAGGGCGTAGTTGCCCTTGACAGTGCAAACAAGTGAATTTGAGCAAAAACATTTCCTTTATTATTAGTTCTCAACATCTGAAGCATTCCTTCAGCAAACACGTCTTCATTTCTTTTCCTTTGCCTCAAGCATTGCATAATGAAAAAGCCTAAGTGGATTGAATATTGTTTTTCCCCCCTCCAACAAAAAGCTGACCCCCTCCTTTGGTCGAAATCATATACACTGCATGAATTAAATTCAGAATATATGGCGGTGAATAACGGCATAAGAGCGTTGGCCGTGCTTTTGCCATCGTTGGCAAGTGCTCAAGACGCGTGCGGCCCGAGGGAGGCACTGCCTAGTCCACGACATCGGCCCGACGTCGTTGGCCGACCAGCTGTCGATGGTCGGCAAACAGCTCGGCCACTTGCAAAAAACGACATCGGGCCGACCTAACTTGCCGACGTCGGGCCGGCCATATGTTGAACGGCCACGGACGTCGGGCCTACCATCTGCCGAGCCCGTTTTGTCCCTTGGGTCTGTACACGCGTTCGTTGAAAAAGAACTGCTCATTCACTTTCGAGCATCCAGCCGACCACCTGCCGTACGCCTTGCTCTTATCAGTCAGCGATCACGGTTCGCTCTCGGTGGCCATAGCCGATATTTTTTTTATGTATGTATTGTCGTTTTGTCTGCCGCGCGGCCTGCGTCACAGCGCAAATTTTGAAAGTTGAAGGTCTGTACGCGGTGTAAAACGATGAATTAAAAGCGATGGCGCGAATTTCTGAGTGTGTATGTGCACTTTGTTGATGCTGTGGCTGACGACGATGAAGAATTATGCCTGAGGCTTTTGTAATGGGTTGGAGCACTGACCGACCTGCTCGTTACGCAATTGCATCGTGTGACGCCTGGTTGTTACTTTACTGTTCTCAAACGCTTTACAACACATGTTAACGCGATGAAGCATGAATAGGGTCAGTTTGCAACGCAGTTTCAAGCACCGGCTTAGCTCAGTGGTAGAGTTCTGGGCTGCCACGCAGAGGGCTCAGGGTCGATTCCCATTCTGTCATAGGTATTTTTATTAAATGCGAAGCATTTCTTTGCGTACTGTAAGCGCTTTTGCGTTTCTATCTACGTATCTACCGATCTATCTATCTATCTATCTAGCCACCTACGCCTTGGTGCTCTCGTGATTGCCTCCTTAACTTGGAGTATACCAAAATTTGTATAGGAGGGTAAGAGGTACTGACGAATATGTCTGGCTGGTCATGACATGAATAACGTGAAAATCCTGTCGTATACGTCGTCAAACCCTTTCCTGCAGACAGGCATGGCACATACCCGTATACCACGGGCCGCGGTATGCGGGTATGCGCCACAGGTGTTTGACAATTTATGTCTACCCAGGAACGGCGAGGACAGAGATTACTAATTTAAAAGTGAGAGCGTTAAGAAAAACTGACGTCCGCACCGTTGACCCGACGAATGTAAATAATAAATATCAAGGTCCCAGCATGAATCCAACCCAAGCAATCTACGTGGAAATCAAGTATTCTACCACAGAGCCACGCCAGGTCTCGGAACTGCTTTGGAAAAAGACCGTATGCAGGCGCAATGTTGGTGAACGAACAATTGTGGTTTCAGTGCTGGCTATATAAATTAATAAACATTACATGTGTACTCCTATGAGGCAGCCGTCATGTCGGGTTAAGGTCAATTGTATACTTAAGCGCCATCCACTGTAGTTGGTCGACGAAGCACTATCCAGGGCTACCAACCACGCAAGCAGAAGTGCTGTATATCAGATTATCACTTCTGGTGTAGGTAATACCCATGTTTCTGTTGGCATCGTTACGCAACTGTAAACAACTAGTTATATGAAACATATGCGACTGTTCAACATACGTCTGTGCGTAACACATTTGTACATATCTTTAGCGTTATTTCGTAACGTTTCGCTTAATAAGAAAATTACAACCCAGTCACCTTGCCTCCGCATGCTTCGCATATAACATCGATTCCCATGGTACTTGGGATCTGCCAATTTTTTTTTTTTAGTCTTTTTTTCTTATTTCGCGTGATTGTGGTTACGGACAACGGCGGTGGCAGCGGCGGATAAATACGGCGCAAAAAACGGCCCTTGTTGTGATCTCATAACAGCTTTCGCTGTAAAAAGACGATATCAGAATAAATATCTAGGATGGAACGAAGCTCGAACCTGGGCCCTCTCCTTGGCAGCCCAGTATTCTACCGCAGAGGCGCTATGAGGGGAATAATCCTATACAGGCCTTATGATGGGAAGAAACTACGTTAATATATGCAATATAGCATGGTAGAAGAGTAAAATAACAACTAGATGCCACACAAATCGAATTGTGTAACCAGGCGTCGGACAATACGAATTGCGTAACGATTGGGTAGTTCAATGCTTCCTACCTATTAGCCATAATTCCTTATCTTCATCAACCACCGCAGCAAGAAAGCGCACAGAATGTCTTGCAGTGCGTAGCAGGTACGTCACTTCTCCGTAGAATGACGAATAATCGGGTAGTGCATGCCTTGTAGCTTGAAAAAATTGTTTATGACGTAGTGGGTACTTGTATTAGTAGATCCAAGATCGTTCACAACGGGTTCTAGAAATGCCGCTCTTCCAGCTTTCGCTGGGACTGTGCTGTGCTTTCCGCGCAGGTCTGGCGTTTTTTACGCCATTATTTTCTATTTCACTTTCTTTGTGTCTCTTTCGTTCTCTCTCTATCTCTCTTTATACTCGTTCTCTCATGCACCACGCTTCTTTCTTCCCACGCCTGATAATTCGGCGTACTTGTTCTGGCAGCCAAGCAGAATATGAAGAAAAGGACGAATAAAGTGTGTGCTGGTTCATGACCATTATATTTGTCTGTTCGCTCTGCACAGAGTAACGGTCGGCTTAAACACCGCAGTTAAAACTTATTTTGGCCGACATCGAAGCTCTTTAGGCCGACTGAATGAAATTACTGCAGCGCAAATAAAGAGGTAAAGAATTTGCTTTTATGTGAATAAAAAATCTGATATGATTTAAGCCTCAAAGTACAAAAAAGTGGCGCAGTGAATCAACGTGCGCTAATAATGTGGAGGGAATCAAGAGTAAATAAACTGATACAAATATCAATCTGAAATGAGCTAAATGACGTATGTGTCAAACAAGGTACGTTAAGGTGAATAAAGTATGAATGAACAGAAATCAACGTGAATTAAAAGTGAGTTAACGTTCATAAATTGGATGAAAGCGAAGGAAGAGTGATTAGGTCGAATGAAGAGTGTCTTTCAGAAAAAAAAAGTATTTCGGCTGGGATCTGCTTTGGTTTTAAGCACGATGTCCAGTTTTCCCAGTGCGGTGTCCGCCAATGTTTTCAAAGAGTACAGACAAACGTCGGCAACCCGCAGTTTCGGGCGCCGAAATTCTGGTTATTGTATCTGAGATTTATGATAGTGTATTCAACTAGGACAGATATGTGATTCCTGAGTTTTAATAATAATATTACAATGGAGTGTGATCCTTTAGCACTAATTAGATGAAACAATGTGAATAAATTTTATAAATTCAGCGTAACATTTAAAATCACCTAAGACCTTACGTGTCTCAAGCTTTGAGGAGCCTTAAGGGTCGCCTTGAATTGTCGACAGCGTGATCACGGCAGCGTAATCGGGCCCTGTTAGCATCGGCTTCACATTCTATTGCCATGCTTCGCTTCTCGCCGAACAGGTCGACCGCGCCGTTAGTTAAGGAGCTTCCTTGGGCGTCACATTAGCCGTTTTGAATTCTCCTAAAATGCCTACGGTAAGATTAGTTGTGAAGTGTCCAGCTCGTTGTATTTCACTATACTGGAGAGCAGGGAAGTACCGACTACGCGTTCGTAAGGCAACACGTGCACCTGCGCAATTAGTCTACAATGTGGTCGATGATGACAATAAATTATGGTTCAGCCCTCTGTACAGGATGGACCTTTTAGCCACCCATGAGGTGTTTAATTCACATGGCGTGAGGCCTGGTCCGATTCCAGGCTTCTGACACGCAAGATAGCAACTGTTATCGCTGATCCTTGCAACAAATGACCCCTCTAGAAGGCTTTCCCGATGAAATTTGTAGCATAATTTGGGATTTGTAGTAGAACACTTCACTGCTACTCCGAATACGCGTGACAAAATATTTACTGACGAACAGACAGACCGCTGAAGTGTAATGTGGTTGCTTGTAGGTTATTGTTAGGTTAGTCCCGACACGGATGAGCAAACTCCAGAACGCAGTGTTGGAAGCGAGCGTTGGCACCTCCGGTCAAACCGCGGGCTCCTTGTCCCTCATACTCGGCTTCCCGATATCCCTTTCAGCGGCAGTGGCTACGTTTGTGCACGCAACTTCTTTATGGAAGTTCTGTAAACTTGTGACCAAAAGAGAGCAAGCTACGTTGTTCATTAGACGAATTGAACCTTCTGCACAGTTAAGATGTCTTGACTTTACCTCAGTGTGCTGCGTATAACTGTAGGCGATCTCTTTGGGGAAGGCACTACGATGTTTGAGGGGTCGTGGGACGTGCCGCGTTCGAGAACCAAGGTATTACATTCCATTCCTAGAAATGGATGAAACCAACAACTAACTGCACACATATTTCGAGCCGATGATTTTGTTCTCCATATGTATAAATGGAACGCGACTGACTGCAGAATAATGAAGCATTTAAGTACATGCTTTATAGAAATTTATTTATTTATTTATTTATTTATTTATTTATTTATTTATTTATTTATTTATTTATTTATACAGTACTGCTAGCCTCTAGATGAGGCTGTAAGCAGGAGTGCGAGTAACAAGTACAAAACGAAGTGAACAAATCAAGATACAACAATCGTGTCACAAGAACATGTAAAAAAGAAAGAGCGCTCCCGAAGTTCGAGATACAAAGCGTGTACGCATCGTTTCAAGCACTGATGTGCGCAAACTGATTGCAGAAAGAAATTACAGCACTTCATTTCACGTGAAAGGAAAAAGAAAAAAAAGAAAGAAAGTGGAAACACGACAGACGTATCACGTCCACTAAAAGGGCTTAAACAAAAGGGTTATAATACGCTCTAAAGAAGAACAAAATAAATAAGTGTAAGGCATATGAACAATGCTCGAAACTATAACGATCGTAAGTGAATGTTGATGTGATTACAGAAGAATTTCTACAAAATATTCAGTAGTCGGACATTCCACAACGCCGGCTGGCAGGCGGTTCCACTCTCGAATTGCCTTCGGAAAAAAAAAAAGAATTTGCTAAAGTTTCAATCCAGCAGGAATATTGTTTTATTTTTGTAGCTCGCTTGGAGACTGGCTCTATGTACGTGTATTTCTGTATACCAAGTTTATAATGTAAAATCAGATGCATGAATTTTAATCGGTCGCGTTGGCGCCGTTTTTGTAGACATTCTAGTCCTGCTTTCTTTACCAAGGCACTCGCAGAAGTGCGCTAGCTATAAGAATGATCTACCAACGTAGCTGCTTTCAATTGGAGAGATTCTGGTTTGTTTATGTTGCCTTGAGTGCATGGGTCCCAAACTATCGATGCGTACTCTATTACAGGACGGACTAAAGTTTTATATGCTATTGTTTTATTTTATGTATTTATTTACAAGATACTGCAGGCCCGACTTGGGCCCTAGCAGGAGGGGCAAAAGTGTACTCGAAAAGGCAATAGATAGACACATTTAGATACAGTGCATTGAAAGGGGAAAAAAACAAAAAAAGACAAAAATAAAGACAGTGTCTAATTTCTACAGCAAAGTACGAAAGATGTAATACCATGAACATCTCAAAAAGTGCAACGGAAAGAAAAAAAAAAGCAATAATCACACAAAAAAGAAACATAAGTAAAAACACCTAACATCAATCCTGAAGACTTTCAATTATTTTTACACTTTGCACTGATGAAATTGGCAGCCAGTTCCACTCGTTAGTTGTGCGCAGGAAAAATGAGAACTTGAATAGGGTAGTTTTGATGCTGTATGGGGTTAGTGATTCTTCATGTCGATGCCTCGTAGTTCGTGACGCCAGTGGTGGCACGTAGGGCTCAGGGGGAAGTAGCAATTTACGATTCTTCAAGTGAAAGAGAAATTTTATTCTGTCAAATTTTGTTCGTAATTGCAATGATTTTTATGACATAAAGATTCCTTAGTTGAGTCGGAGAGTCTGTTTGGCGGTATTTAAAATAAATAAATCTAACTGATTTTCGTTGGATCATCTCCAATTCTTCGACATTCTTTTTTCGTAACCTCGCGTGTACATTGCCGCACATTTTTTTTTTTTTTGAAGTAACCGAGTTTCCGCATTGTGAGTTGCCCTCCTCACAACTTCCGATATGTGTCCATTCCATCTCAGATCCGACGTTATTGTAGCCCTGAGGCATTTAGATCTGTTTACAACAGCGAGAAATCAAGAAGAAGAAATGGACATGGGCCAGGCATGTAGCACGTCGGCAGGATAACCGCTGGTCATTAAGGGTAACTGACTGGATTCCAAGAGAAGGCAAACGCGTGAGGTGGAGACAGAAAATAACGTGGGCAAATGAGATTAAGAAGTTTGCAGGTATAACGTGGCAGCAGAAAGCACAGGACCGGGTTGATTGCCGGAACATGGGAGAGGAGTTTGCCCTGCAGTGGGCGTAGTCAGGCTGATGATGATGATAATGATGACAACAGCGAGAAAGTTGCCGCCTATGCAATATGGAAAACCTAATGACTGTCGTTGCCGTGTCACAGTCATCTGAACTGAATTTTTTGTTTATTTTTATTTGCCAGTCTGTGCACCACACTGCGATCTGTGCTAAAGCATTGTTCAGTAGAGCCTGATCACTAGGACTCTGAATGTGGTGATAGATTATGCAGTCATCAGCATAGAGCTTAATTTTAACATGCAGCTTAATTTCAAAAAGTGCTATTTTTTTAGCCACCCCCTCGTCCATTGCGACCAAGCAACACCCGAATGCCGGCGCATTTAACGAGGAGTAATCTCTAAGAAATGATCGAGTAAAAAAGGTGTCTTTTTGTCCCACAACAATAATCGTCATCTATTTTGCGTTCCTTTCCTAGCATTATCGCCGCGCGCCCGGCAGTTTCAGGTCACGAACGACATGCGCGTTATCAGCGTGACATGGCATTCTTGATAGGAAAGTGGCCAGCGCCGAGTTTTCAAGAAAGGAAGCGCAAGCAAGCCGGATGACGATTATTGTTGTGGGACAAAAAGACACCATTCTTGCTCGATCAACAAGTGAGTGACGTCAGCGCAAGGGATATGTACACGGAAAAAATAAAATAAATCATTTACAAAATTTTCCTTGGCGATATTTCAACTTCCACCGTCTCCAATCACGGCCAGTTTTTCTTACAATACGGTCCGAAGTAATGGCAACACTCGCTCTTAATATATGCACGAGTGAGAAAATAGCATATGTGGAGGAACTTGAAAGGCTGCAAACGCAATGGCGAAAGACCATCAGCTTGAAATTAGCTTAGCTTATTCACGAAGTTGACATTTTGCTAGGTTGGCGCATTAATTTGTCTTGAAGAATAGAGGCAGCATCTAACAAGCGCTGAAAATGACGAAGGCAAGGAACCCGCAGTGAGCGGGACAGCAAATTACACTTTTGAACATTGCCTGTTGGCGTTGTAAATAAGCACCCATATAACTGCATGTACTTTTTGTAGACGTTATAATATCAATTCCTTATTATTCAATATATTATTATTATTGATATATCAGTATTATCAATATATTCCTTATTTCTAAGATGCTAATGTTTAATTTCATGTAGTATTAGCAGCATCAGCGCACCTAAAATTTCCCTCTATCTTCCCTCTAATTTTTGAGAACTGATTCAGGCAGTTCTTTGGTGCACCAGCTTTTGAGCGAGTTGAACAACCATGAAACGTCACCTGAGCACCATTTGTACCTACCTCATGGGCGAAAAGATATGTCCTTTTCTAAAATATATATTCCTGAGTTGCACTGTGTTAGCGGTCAAAATACAAAAACCTATACTAATCACTACTGTAAAATCCCGAGCACGCGCCCCTACCCGCGGAAGCTCCCCTCACCCCTTTTCGGGAGAGTTTAAATATGCGCCAATAACTGAGCAACACCCCCGCCCTCCATGTCTTGTCCAAATGTCTTTCACCGTATAGGGGAGGGGAGGGAGGAGGCTTGCTCAGGATTCTACAGTATATTTAGCTAGCATTTAGACAGACTTGCCTGAGTGCGTTATGGTTCAACTGGGACGTCGTCTTTCAGCGTCATTCAATGCATCTTCTTTTATACATGTCATCGAACCTGCCAGCGTTATCGCTGGTGCTCGCGTAAGCACTCGAATAAACTTGACTACTCGCGTCGTGCTCGTAATTTTAACACAGTGCTCTCAAACAATCGCGAAGCATCTTCAACAATGCAGTGCGGTCTGCGCCGAGCGTTTCCAAGAGTATTTGCGCGTAAAACATGAATACATGACAATAAAGCAATTGACATGCGTGACAATATTCAGTGTATAGCTGAAGCTCGAAAACTAGTCATGACTTTTTTTTAATCAATGAACGGCGCACTTTTGTAAGATGTCTCAAAGCGAGTGTCTATATAAAAACAATATTTTAAATGACATATAGTGATAAATTAACTAGCTTTAATCTGCCCCTTCAACAGTGCATTTAAGCGCTGACGTTATAAGGTTTCCGGAAAAAGCATCAGTTCCATAGGAAATAAATAATTTATTTTTTTATGGCACAGACTATCGTGAAGTATGGCTGTCAAGCTAAATCGATGTCTTCAGTTGTGGTTGGCGGCTCTGGGCTTGGGTTTTCGATCTCAGCATTGATGGCTTCTCGAAGAGGTCCGAGGACTTCCTCTCGCAGAGCCCTCTGGAGGAGGTACTTTGAGGCCCGTTCCACGAACGGCTGTTCGAAGCCCAACACGCTCTGGTAGTGGATCTCCTGTACGTCTGCCGTCATGATCTGGAGATCCTCTAGAGTAGGCTTCGAGTCGTCAGATAGCGCTGCAGAATAGATCAAAGACATAGCAGCGCATTAACAACAAATTTCGGCTACGCCATTAAAAATCACTGTTTCGCCGTAATGGCGAAGGAATGAATGCAATAGGAAACAAACTGTGAAACAAATGTGATACGAATTAAGGCTAGCAGCTAACTCTCTGAGGTCCTATATCGCGTAAATGTACAAAATGCTGGTGTAAGGGAGTACGGCCGCTCCAGAGAGAGAAGTGGTTTTCGTGTAATCTGCCGTCTCAAGACGAAGTGGTGAGAGCACAATATTTACAACGGTATGCAAGCCGTTTGCTGATGTCTGCCGAGATAGCGTGTGCGCCAGCGTTTTTGACCGCTCCAATATAAGCAATTTTCGGAGTTACAGCTCGAGCAATACAGATGCCCCGGCTTCTCATCATGCTACTCCACCCGAAGATGGGCGGGATGTTTGTTCTCTGCTAGAGAAGCAACCACCACAGGCCTTGCACGCGGGATGATGTTATCGCATGCATGCTCCGAGCAATCGAGATTGCTGTATCGTTTCATCTCTGCTACAACCACGTTCATCGCCAGCGCTCGCGCGCATTTACTCGCGGGTAAAATATGCGACGCCCAGGGTGATGTTATCAATTTAGACTTTTTTTACAGAACACGACGACGACGGCAAAAGCCCGTCGAGAAGGACCATATGATTATTATCTCATTAAGAAGGAGCAGTTCGTGGTAATTTTTCAACAAAGAATTTCTTTAGTAGTTTTTCATACCCGACTGTAAAAGATCTCGCGTTGTATAAGCGGCAATAATTTGGCACAGACTGGCTCACCGACGTATCGATAAGTCGAATTATTTTTGTCAAGTACGCCGTCTCATCCTTGGCAAGTTAGCTTTAAGGAGGTTAGTCATTCACGTCATGTCACGTGGTGTCCCTGTCGGCAACTTCTCTCTAAAAAAAGCAAAAAGTGCAAAGGTAACGAGTGGTCGCGGGTTTGATCCCGTCCGCATTTCGGTGGAGGCGAAATGATAGAGGCCCCTGATAGATGTACTGTGCGATGTCAGTGCACGTTAAAGAACACCATATGGTCAAAATTTCCGGAGCCTTCCACTACGGCGTCTTGCATAATCATATCGTCGTTTTGGGACGGAAAACCCCAGATATTATTATTATATTACAAAAGCAACGCGCATGGACATTTATCGACTGTGAGCATCGCAAAGGCGTAGCAAGGTTCTAATGATGTTAAAAAGTAAAAAGTTCTAAATGCTCCTTGGCATATAACTTTAAAATTATGCAAGCGTAAAGAGGAGGATTGAGACATAGGATAAAAAGAAGGGGCATTGAAAACAAAAGAGAATACGACAAGAGTGGATGTTCTTGGGGCAAGCGGTCGGGCTGCTTGGTCAATCTGGAGAGGACGGCAATCGTGGGTGGTAGAGCAGATGGCGGCATTTAAAACAGGAAGAGATTTAACTTCTGAAAGGCAGATTAATGTCTGCGAAACAGAATGAGGGACGGGGTCAGAACAGCAAGTGTTGGCGTAGTCGGTTTTTCCTTAACCGAACCTCAGCCAGAAGTTAGCAAATACGCCACCGTAAGGGCAGGGTCGGAACAGAAGCTGGCGAACAAAGAACGGGCGTCAAGTGCTGCAAAAGAGACCCTAGAAGTCACCTTTTGCCACTGTCTGCCATCTTCTAGAAATTCTGGACTGCCGACTAGGCTTCTTAAAGCTAAGTCGCAGTTGCATGCTATTTTGTTAATGTAATCTGACGCTTTGCTCCTTATATTGATCTCTCCTTGTATACGTTCACGGGCAGGGCATCTGGAGCTTCCCGTTTGCGTGAAATTTCATCTTAAAGGGGCCCTGGAACTTTTCTTTTTTCTGCATATTAAAAAAACGTTGCCTATCGGTAGTCGAGGCTCTTGGGAACACTCGATCCATACAATATTGTGGAGCACGTGGCCTGGAATTTTCAATTAATTCTCAAAGTCAGCTAGAACTCGTTGCCTCTTCTCTCTGCAGATGACACCATAAAACCCAATAACCACGCCATAAACCCAAAGTCCGCCGCCATTGGGTGATTTGAGCATCGCGAGCTGTATAGTTAAGGCCTAGACATTGTCCAGCGTAGCGTGCACGCGCGACGACGCACGGCGCGGTATACTGCACCGGCGAAAAGTGGAGAACTTGTAGTCTGGCGTCGTGGCGTAGCAGGTGCGCCCAGCGATATTCGGCGTGCTCTGCGTGTCCGCCACGCAGATAGAGCACGTTTTTAATTCACGCGCTCCACAAGCCTGGCGTTAGACCACAATGCACTGCGCGTGGCAGCGTCGGTCGGCAAAATGGTGGCATGTGGGCCGGGTTTGGAAAGTTGGGCCATGGTTCACTCGACATTGATCGACGGCCACATGATTGTCTCTGCTCGAAGAGATTATAGATCACGTGCGTGTAGACCAGAAACAGCGTAGACTGCTGCGACACGGAGAGAAAAAGAAACGCCTGGGAAGCCTTTAGAATGCGCACGCATATGTACATACATCATCCGCTTTCGTTTCCGATGCAACCTATGTAGCTATTTTCTGGCTCCCAGGGCGCTTGACGCAATGCTTGCGAGGAAAGACGTTTCCAATGCAAAGTCAAACAGTGCACACAGCGAGAAAAACACGCGCGTCAACCAAAAAGCTTGGGTAGAGAAGCAGAGAGCGAGAAAAGTGTGTACTCGTCAACCGAAGAACACGGAGCCGCGGACACGTTCGATGAATATGTGCGCACGCGCCACTCCGAAGCTGCTCGCCGCGGCATGGTGTGCGCAACGTTGGGTCTCTAGAGTGAGGAATTGGTTGCCGTCGCTGGCTGCGCGTATCCAGCGTAGCCGACCTCGGCGCGCGCGACTTGATGAGCCGAACGATCGAGACTATTCGCCTCGTGTGCGACCGATGGCGGCGCTGCGAACGGCGCTCCGGTGACGCAAGGGCGGGGATTCGGCTTTTGTCGTCTGCTACGCTCCGGCTGAAACAGCAGCATTTTCGTTATAGTTCGCTCGCGTCGCAAGGCGTTCCTCGACTACTATCTGCATTTTCTTCTAATGATATTTCTTGAGATGACTGTTAGCATTACATGAATTCAAGAAACGTTAACATTTAACATATCTTCTGTATACCCACAGCCATCGCGGTCAGGTTCATGCCCCCGAGTTCGTAGCGTCGCTCACTGAGCTGGATGGCGAGAAGTAGCTTACGTGAAAGCGCGAACGCCCTCGCCAAGTGTGTTAAAGAGAGTCTCCACTGCTTCGAAATCGCAGCGCGATCAACTTTGCGGCTTATTCGCAAAAATCAGCGTTGTGTAAACAGACTTGAGATGAACGAAAATTCACGCTCCACTCCCATTTGTAGTCATGTGGACTTGTGCAGACACGACAGCCGACAAGATGAAATCGATAAGTTCATCGACCAGCGGGTTATTGCGGACCACTAGCATAGATTGGGCGAGCTGGATGCAAATAAGATCGCTCGGAATGAAACGCCAGCAGTGGTGCGCGTGGTACAGTTCGACTCTTATGATTAGAGATAGATACGTTCATGAGCCGCATTCATGGTTTCGATCGCGCAGTGCTGCCTACTCGACTGTGCGAGCCTGCCAATGGTAATGACAGGATGGCGCGCACTATATTTCTAATGCTTGGGCAACGCGATCCGCTGCAGTGTTCGCGTTTCATTTGACACCGATAGTAGAGCTTGGTAAACAGTAGGAAAAATCGGCGAATGTGTCCAGGAAGAGGAGAAAGAGAGCTCTTTCCCACCATTCTTTTGGCCCCTGTGGCTGATTATTGTGATTCTTTACCGTGCTGTAACAAGATTGAATATTTTAAGGTGGGAGCCTTAGATTCCACATAAATTGCGAAAATTGACCGTCGGCGTCCCGCGTCGCCAGCGTCAACACGAGTGATGCGCAAATTCATCACATGATCACGTCATCATGACATCCCAGACCGACAAAATTTGTGACATCATAACGTCATGTCACATGATTACGTCATCACATGACATCGTCGCTTTACATTGCCTCCGTGATTGGTGGGCCGATCTCGGAGGCGATGCAAAACCAGGTGATGTGTATAAAGCTTCAATGCAAAACCGCGTTACGTCCAGGAAGCATTCGGAGGGGGGCGGCGAAGGAACAATACATCGACTCAAGAAAAAGATGGTTTTCGCCTTCTAGTCAACTTAGGCAAATGCATAAGGAACTCGAGTCTCTTTAGTACAGTGATCGCACCAAGCCACATCAGGAGTCGACCGTTCAGACTGATTTACAGTATTTTATTGCAAATACATCTTTCGATGCGAAAGCTTTATATTTATCAACGTTAGTATGATTACACTAATTCTGTTCAGCATATTTTCAGACCCCCGTGAACGAGTGAACAAACGTCGATTTATTAACGTATGGATTAAAATATGTTGCAAAAAAATAGAACAAAAACAAAAGAAAATCACTCCAGACAACCTACCGATATTTCATATCCCCGTCGTGCATCCCCTTTAGACTCACCCTGTTTATTTCGTGTTTCAATTTAAAGTACTTGCGCGCGCTTACACAGCAGCTGCTAAAAATGTGTATTTAATCAAACGTTGTTGCCGGTAACGCCACTTAATTTATTTGAATGACATCACACGTCGTTTGTCATGCTCCGAACATATGAATTGAATCGAAGGAGCAGGCTTGGCAACCGAACACGCGCAGCACGCGGTATACATTTATTGCGCTTTAACGCAGACATGGAAGCTGAAGCCCGAACGCTGAAGTCAGTTATCGAAAACGGGAAGGAAAGTCATTTTGAGTGCGCCACGGCCATAGAACAGTCGCGAAATCAAAATTCACCATAGAAGCAGATGTACACATGGATGGCTAGCAGACGACAACAGGAGCAATCGACACAGAACGTGCTCCTGACGGCAACTCCGCTCGATTTCGATGGGCATTTTGCTTTAACATTCAGTACAAATTGCTCTATCAACTCGCCCACCAATGTTTCAATAACTCGAGCGCGATAGACAAGCTGGCAGCGTCGAGCAGCCTTCACGTAGCGAACGCGCGCGCGAAGAGCTGCATCCGAGTCCTCTCCCTGACGTCACACGCGAGATGGCGCCACTCCAAGATCTCGAGGCGAATAGGCTCCCAAAGCATCGCTCAGTGGCGCTGCGACTCTTGACAGGCAGCGCCATCTCTGGCGGAAAAATAGAAACTGGGGGTAAGCGCCGCGCTTTTTCCCTTCTCTCCGACGCGCTGCCGCTCACTTCCGTGCGCGTACAGAGCTCTCGCGCAGCGCTTCGCGATGTATCGCCTGAAAAAGATCTCCCCGCTGGACAGGCACTTCGAAAAGCGAACGTAATCAAAGGAGAGAAGTTCGTTAATCACGGTTATCGATGTTCCACGTGGTCGACTATGAAAAACATGTGATTGTTGTTTAGATGTGCATGCTGGCTGTGACAAACGCGTACTGTAGTGAACGAACTTTCGCGGCCTGCAAAAAATAAAAAAATAAAGAAACAAAGACTACACAGCCGTGGCACTAAAAAAGCCTGAGAAGGTTCGAGTCATGCCCTCCGTACCGCTGGATCATCACCCGCTGACTTAGCCACGAGGCAGCTAGCTTAGCTTAGTTTTAACTGCTGCGAAGCAAGTAGAACTGCTCGCCTCGTCTGTCTGTCTGTCTTTTTTTTTCGCTTCTCGCTTCGTGCTTGCACTCCATTTTTATGAGAATATCGACTTTACAGGTGTATGAGACATGCTGCGCGAACGCGGCTCAGCGTGAGAGGTGTGGAATTTCAGGCGTGATGTGGCATCGGGCGACGAGCTCGCGCAAAGCGCACCCGTAAACGCAAACTCGAAGCAATGTACGAGTGCGCGGTGCGCGTGAAAGAAAACCGCACAATCTCCGAAGATGGCAATAACAATTCCTGAATTAAGTGCCAGTTAGATTCAGCGGCTTAAATATATACCACCCTAAAAAAGCGACAAAAACAGAACAAACCAGCAAAACGATGTCAAGTTAGCTGACAATGCAGAGGCGTTCGTTCCGGCGCGATGATGCAGCCTTGTGCGGAGTTCAGTTGAATGCAACCAACACCGCAATTAACCGAGGTATGAAGTAAGAGTGTGAACATCCAACAACGACAGCTAGGTCTCATAAACACAAAGTTGCTTCAACATACAACTGTAATTGGATGTAAAAATGCGAGACGGCGAGCAATCACTACTGCAGTCGTTGCATGCACGCGCCGCGTTACGTACTGATTCGGGTAGTCGAAACAAACCATTTCAAGCGAAGAATTGAGTCAGCGAAAACGGAAGGCGAGACAGAGCTAGAACTTTATTCCTTTAACTGCGGTGACCCACGCTTGTGTACTTTCTCTCTCGTACGACTTGTCCGGTAACTGATCCAATTTTACAGGCGGATCACGTGCCTTGGTACTGTCTGCACTGCTCTGGCACACAGTAATACTTCGGACCTCGCTTCCGCTTTCGTGGGTTCGCTTCTACCATCGCGGAAATGCAGCTTCGCAAGCAAGCCTCTCGATTCAGCGTGCCAAGCTCACGGCACAACGCCTAAGCTCCCCGCACCAAACCGAAGAACGCGTGCGCACGCGTGCCGCCGCTGTCGGCTGTCGGTGAAACAGGCGCACCCTCCGCCGCGCTTATCTCCAGTTTCACCAGCGCTTCTCTCCAGAGCCGCAGCGCGGCGCTGTCGTCGCTCCGCAAACTTGAGCTTTGGTTCTCGCTTATCTCCAGTTTCACCAGCGCTTCTCTCCAGAGCCGCAGCGCGGCGCTGTCGTCGCTCCGCAAACTTAAGCTTTGGTTCCTAGAACCAAAGCTCAAGTTTGCGGGAGCGACGACAGCGCCGCGCTGCGGTTCTGGAGAGAAGCGGCGGAGCGACGACAGCGCCGTGCTGCGGCTCTGGAGAGAAGCGCTGGTGAAACTGGAGATAAGCGCGGCGGAGGGCGCGCCTGTTTCACCGACAGCCGACAGCGGCGGCACGCGTGCGCACGCGTTCTTCAGTCGGTGCGGGGGAGCTTAGACGTTGCGCCATGAGCTTGGTACGCTGAACCGAGAGGCTTGCTTTGCGAAGCTGCATTTCCGCGATGGTATAAGCGACCCCACGAAAGCGGAAGCGAGGTCCGAAGTATTACTGTGTGCCACAGCAGTGCAGACAGTACCGGCACGCGATCCGCCTGTAAAACTGTATCAGTTCCCGGACAAGTCGTACAAGAGAGAAAGTACACAAGCGTGGATCACCGTAGTTAGAAGAATAAAGTTCTAGCTCTGTCTCGCCTTCCGTTTTCGCTGACTCAATTCTTCGCTTGAAATCGTTTGTTTCGACTACCTGAATCAGTACGTAACGCGGCGCGTGCATGCAACGACTGCAGTAGTGATTGCTCGCCGTCTCGCATTTTTACTTCCAATTACGGTTGTATGTTGAAACAACTTTGTGTTTTGATTCCTTGTGTTTGTGAGACCTATCTGTCGTTGTTGGATGCTCACACTCACGTACTTCATACCGCGGTTAGCGTTGCCGTGTTGGTTGCGTTCAGGTGAACTCCGCACAAGGCTGCATCATCGCGCCGGAACGAACGCCTGTGCATTTTCAGCTAACTTGACATCGTTCTGCTGGTTCTGTTTTTGTCGCTTTTTTAGGGTGGTAGATATATTTAAGCCGCTGAATATAACTGGCACTTAATTCAGGAATTGTTATTGCCATCTTCGGAGATTGTGCGGTTTTCTTTCACGCGCACCGCGCACTCGTACATTGCTTCGACTGTGCATGCGTTTACGGGTGCGCTTTGCGCGAGCTCGCCACCCGATACCACATCGCGCCTGAAATTCGACACCTCTCACGCTGAGCCGCGTTCGCGCAGCAAGTCTTATACACATGTAAAGTCGGTATTCTCATATAAAGGGAGTGCAAGCACGAAGCGAGAAGCGAAAAAAAAAAAAAAAAAAAAAAGACAGACAGACAGACGAGGCGAGCAGTTCTACTTGCTTCGCAGCAGTTAAAACTAAGCTAAGCTAGCTGCCTCGTGGCTAAGTCAGCGGGTGATGATCCAGTGGTACGGAGGGCATGACTCGAACCTTCTCAGGCTTTTTAGTGCCACGGCTGTGTAGTCTTTGTTTCTTTATTTTTTTTTATTTTTTGCAGGCCGCGAAAGTTCGTTCACTACAGTACGCGTTTGTCACTGCCAGCATGCACATCTAAACAACAATCACATGTTTTTCATAGTCGACCACGTGGAACATCGATAACCGTGATTAACGAACTTCTCTCCTTTGATTACGTTCGCTTTTCGAAGTGCCTGTCCAGCGGGGGAGATCTTTTTCAGGCGATACATCGCGAAGCGCTGCGCGAGAGCTCCGCACGCGCACGGAAGTGAGCGGCAGCGCGTCGGAGAGAAGGGAAAAAAGCGCTGCGCTTACCCACAGTTTCTACCTTTTTGCGAGGCGCAGCAAGCGCAGCGCGATAGCGCTGCACGTACACGAAAGTGAGCGGAAGCGCGGAGGAGTGAAGAGAAAACGCGCAACGTATATTCCCAGTTTCTATTTTTCCGCCAGAGATGGCGCTGCCTGTCAAGAGTCGTAGCGCCACTGAGCGATGCTTTGGGAGCCTATAGCTAGGCCTTTACCCTGTCCGCCGCGGGCACCACGTGCCCGCGTGCGCTCGCGATCACACTACTAAAGCTGCGCGTTCCAAGAAAAAAAACAAAAGAAAGTACTCAAGGTCCTGACACGCGCTGTCAGAGAGACGCATATTCTTGTCCCCTTGTTATCCCCCCTCACTGCGCAGCTTTCCGTGCACTCGCTAATACGAAATGAGAGTACGCTTGAAGCGTGCGACAAATCCCTGTCACTCCTCTGGTGCTTAACGGATACTAAAAGTCTTTGCGGCAGTCAATTCATAAGGCAATCAGCTCTTCTAAAGAAGCCATTTCACCCGCTGAGGGATGGATTTCACCTTTTCGTACTGTTAGCTTGTTCAAAAGCGGGGGTCACCAGAGCTCGGAAAGATTCCGAGTTTCGCCAAACTCGGGCTATCCTGCATAGCGCCCCTTGTCTCAAGATAATGCATTTGAGTCAAACAGCCTTCACGTATCTAAGCAATAGGATATTCACGGGGCGTCATCATTCGCCACTTTGTTGTACAATTCGCAGCTTCGCTGTTCTGGATATAGGGAGATTAAGATAAGAAAGCGCAGCTTTCGCTGTGCGAGCTGTACTACGAATTGGCGGCCACAATGACGGCAGTGCATAGTTTCTATAAGGGGCAGGACCAGCAAAGTATTCCTGCAAATAATGCCAGGAAACAGGCCATACCATTCGCACTTTCAGACAATAACCGCCGGTGCTTCTTCAACGTATGTTTGAGATACAGTCCACAGAACAGGTGTATAGAGAGCTTTCGCACGTGCTCCTTCCCGTTTGTTTGATCATTTCACTGATAATATGCCCGATGAGAAGATTGCCTGAATCTTAGTCTCAGATTTCTAGTCCAACAGGTTTTTCAGTATGGGTAGACGAGCGGAATCGTCAAAGTTTTGATTTTTTCATTTTCATTTCCATTAACGGGTAGCTTTTGTTTTTGGAATATGTGGTTTCGCTGGTGTTTTAAATTCGCTCCGAACGAGCAACCTAAGCGTGAAAGCTGATTCTCAATACGGGACCGTTTTGAACCAGGCCGCGAAAGCAGAAGAAAGTGTGTTGCATACTTACGGGCCACAAAGCGCGCCTTCGCGACCACTGGTCCCGTGAAGCGTAGATACATGCGCGGCAGGCCAGTGATTCCTAGATTGCAGATTCCATCAAGCTGGGCACGAAGCTTGACGTCCCACGTGGTGTGGGCTGAACTCAAATTGCAGTTTACCTGTGAACGTACGAACAAGATTTTTAGCGCACGTACGAGCAAAGTTTACGCGGGCTCTACCAGTCGAATCACGGCATCACATCGTATTTTGCTGCTCCGAAAATTCATGCATAATTTGTTTTCGTACAGTTTGCTTGCTAAACTATCTGCGCGTCTGTCTTGACAGCTTTCAGTTTTTCTTGACCCTAGTCAGTCTGTACTGTGACTCCACAAACGGATTTTGCTGGTATACTTGTTTTATTCCAGCGTATTTTGAAAGCTGGCTAACAAAAAAGCGGCTTTACAATTCAACGTATACATCTATTTTGGAATATCATGCTCCCATATTCACCTTACGGTGATGCGCAATGGTTAGCGTAAAACCTACAGAAACTCGGCTCACTTCCATATCGTTGTGTGCACAAGCATCTCACGAAGAAATTTGTTTATTTCAGGTCCGGAAGCATTACAGAGTGGAGTGGTGCAAGCGAGAATACATTACAGTAGGAATTAGATGAGAATAAAACTGCAATAAATAGATAAGTACCTTAATTTACAGACTTAGCTCGTAGTATATAACCACAGGAAGATAGCACTACATGAGGGCATAAGGAGAACGAGTATTATTTATTTTCATTCAGCGTTAGGAACAAATGAACCAAAACTGGCAGCATAATCAGCGGAGGCCATTGATCGGGGAAAGGCACTTCAGTCATCAGAAGCGCGAATAAAAGGGTATAGATAGTTTTGTGTGCTGCTCGGCGCGATACCAACCTCGTTGACTTCATTTTTGAGTGACGGTGTGTATGATGAAATATGTGTGAATAGTATGTGCAGTTAATAAATCTTACTTTGCTTGACAAATATGAAGATGCAGGGGTCTCAGGCCCACGGACATCTCGGCAGCCGCCCGCGGCATCGCAAGAAATAAGCTTTTTGTGACTTTGCTAAATTGTATTCGCATTATTTTCTCGCCTATTCCGCATTATACTGCTTTGTGCGGGTAAGGCACAGAATGGGCTGGTCTGAAGCATTTTTTTTTCCCTCAAGCATCCCATGTGGTCACTACGTGTTGCAACATCACCGAAAAATTGTATTTCAGAATTGTCATTCTACAGGTAACTACCGATATGTTTCTCAGAACGTGGCGTCAAATCGCCTTCAAATATGACCCATATATTAGTTATGGGAAGGGCTTTCTTTTTATTGGGACGTGAAGTGACAGTTTGCGCAACCCCTCCTCCCCCCCTCTCTGATTTTCTTCACTGTTCCCGCTTTTGTTGGACTAAATTTAGTAAGTGCCACCCACTAGCTGAGGTGAGTTGGAGCCTCCTGATCTAGAGAATAAAAGGGGGAATGTTCGAGAAGGATGCAAAACTAAAGAATGTTGTATGCATAAAGTCGAATCAGGTAGCACAGCGCACGGTGGCTTGTAGGTCTTTAGGAGAACTTAGCTTGTATTAGCGCGGCACAAATAGAAGAAACACGGCACAGACATAAAGAGAAAGGTACCTTTCTCTTATGTCTGTGCCGTGTTTCTTCTATTTGTGCCGCGCTAATACAAGCTAAGTTCATAGATCACCAACTCGCCCGAGCCTCAACACTTCTGATCTTTAGGAGAGGCCGTCCTCCTGCAGTGCGCCTAAAATAGGCTGTCGAAGACGACGATGACGGTGATGAGGATTAGGTAGTTGTTGATGTTTAACTACAAGCGTGAAACACCAGGACGAATAAGGGAACAAGGATGCGATGGTACTGTATCAGATAAAATGTCATTCAAGTTGAAGAATGGAGTAGCGTCTGGCACAGGTAAAATAAAATTGACGTAAATGTACACGAACTCTTCCATTTAAAAATATCCGCTGTGCACCATACCCGCACTTCCTTCTGCATACGCATCGATTTTTTTTTTTTTTTTGGTTTCGCTGTTTGAGCTCTGCCTCCTTCAATAGCTGCAACAACCGCGTCTTGGGATTTCAGGCACTTGTGTTTTACTGTCACAGACTTTAAAAATTTTACATGCTACGCCTGTATGTCCATGCATATCTTAATTTTTTTTGTCCGTTTACTGTATGAACAGAGGAAGCACTATGCAGCTTCCATTTTTATGAAAGAAGGTCATCATTTTTGGCTCTGTTTTTTTTTCTCTCAGTCGATTGCATGCATCCTACCCTCCCGCCCCCTGAAAATTTCTGCAACTCACATGCTGTTGCACTGCCTCTGAGATCACCCACCCTTTCACCAAG